>VCCN01006457.1:4828400-4840910 GCA_006491835.1 Architeuthis dux
GTCTTTATAATTATCATATTATATATATACTGATAAAGGGCTTAAAAAGTATTCTTACCTGTGTAAGTATTCTGCTTTCATTGGTGATGTTTTCCACACTGGAGAATTCTGTCTGGTGAGATATATCGAAAGGGGCAGAAGCTTTGGTGGGAATTCCATTACTAATATCAGGAGAGCTGTGTGATCTGTAACCAAGCAACAAAAATTACTTATAATCATCTTTAAATTCAATGATATGGGGTTGTGATACTTCACAACACAGGCTAGTAATAAAAGTTTGTGTATGTTAAATCAAAAATGGAAAATCAAAACACTTATTTCTTTAAAAAAGACAGCAGTGTTCTAATATTATCTTAAAATTTTTATCAGTTGAAGCATTGTCAACCATTATTAATTTTTGACTAGTATTTATTTCATCTTAATTACTACTAGTGTATGTAAACAAAACAATAACATCAAATATGGCAGCGGGGAGAAATAAGGAATAAGTTTATGATTTGATGAGGGATGCAAGTTTCTGATCCACACTCTATTAATGGCCATAGAATGAAGGTCTTAGTAGTTGTGATGAAAAGCAACTGATATTAAGATGAAAGAAATACTAGTAAAAAATCTAAATAATTGAGCTATGACTGCTTTAAAGTTAGCAGAATATCAATTCTAAACATATAAACCTATTCCTTATTTCCCCCTGCTGCCATATTTGATGTTACTGTTTTGTTTACATATACTAGTAGTAACTAAGATGAAAGAAATACTAGTCAAAAATCCATAATGGATAACAGCAGAGTTCTGTTCTTAGAACTAACACACATTAGTTGCTATTTGTTATATATGAAATATGTTACATGAAATACTCAGTAGTACAAGCAGATAAATGCCATGGAAAAATGTACTGGAGCTTTCAAAATATCATAAACAAGTTGATCTGAAGATAATGAAAAGTGTGATAATTACAACAGTAAATCAAATCAGTGTATATTGATTTTTCTGCATCTCTGACTAAGCAAGTCATGACAGAATGAGATTTTTTATTCAATGAAAACATTGGCATATTTAAAAAGAACTGCATTTCCATTCTTACAATCAATGCTACTAATATAGTAAAGACTTTAGCACTAGTTATCATTAAATTGTCACAATTCCTTTCAGAATATAACACTAATAGTTTATGGTTGGTTTCATACAGTTTATATGAAGTAAATGCTTACTTATAAACATAAAATACAGACTCTGTTATCAAAATATTTTAAAAGCATTAATGGTATTAACAAGTTTGCAAATTAGATGGCAAAAAGAATATAAAAGCTGTACTCCAGTTAAGAGCCATTGTAAACTTTTTTAAGATAAAAAGATTATTTTCATTCCCTGTAACCCTTGGTCAGCACATAAATTATGATAAGTAGAAGTAGATTAAGTTATTTATAAATGAGTTAATCAGAATCTATTTTTTGACATCATTTTCCAATTTATCTGAAGCTTCTATTACCCTTGTCTTTATTATTATTGACAATATGCTCAGTGACAAAAAAAACAAACTATCACTGGAGTTAATATCATCATCAGCCATTATAAGTCCACTGCTGGACAAAGACCTTTCCCATCTCCTTCCATGACGACCTAGCTTGTGCTAACCTCTGCCAAGTCTTACTGGCAAACTTTTCTATCTCGTCCCTCCATCTTGTATCTGGTCTTTTCCTACTTCGTTTACTGTCCCATGGGAACCAATCGGTTAGTCTTTTCTCCCATCTATTATCATCTCTTCTAGATGGCCAGCCCATCTCCATTTTTGTTGCTTAATTAGTTGTATAATATCCTTCACTCTAGTCCTCTCTCTGATCCATGTTGATCTTTTTCTCCCTCTTAGAGTTATCCCTAGCATTGCTCTTTCCATGACTCTTTGTGTTATTCTGAGTTGGTTTTCAGCTCATTTGGTTAATTTCCATGTCTCGCATCCATAAGTCATGGCTGGTATTATGCAGCCGTTGTATACTTTACGCTTTAGGCACATTGGCAAGGTGCTCTTCAAAATGTCTCTATTTATACCAAATGCTTTCCAACATATCGTTATGCATCATTTTATTTCGCAGCCATGGCCTTTTTCTAGCTTTATTACTTGACCTAGGTAGATGTATTCATCGACCTCTTCTAGAATCTTGCCGTCTATCTTCATGACCTTATTGGGGACTTTATCGTTGAACATTACTTTTGTCTTTGTTCTGTTCATCTTTAAGCCTACTTTTTTACTTTCCCTATTTAGATCGGTTAATACCACAAAAACACAGCAGAGCAAATTATAAATAGTTCACATGGTATTTAAATTTTGTACAAAGAGAAATAAATAAATAAAATATACAAAAGTAAAAAGTACAAAAAGTTAATCAGTTTAATTCATTTTTTAATCTATGAATGGACAAGTCGACATTGGGAAAGTATTTCACCCTCAATAACCTTTCTTGCAAGTATTGCATTTGTAGAATCTCAAATGGTATATTTTCAAAAAATAAAATACAAATGGGTGAGCTCAGGATCTATATTAACATGAGGAGAAAAAAACGTTAGGACTAAATTAAGACTTTACTCCTGTTGATAACAATAGAAGTTTCTGAAAGCATTTAACCTAAACAGAACTCTTTTACAACCTTAATTATGACCTTTGGAGAGCTGTCAAAAACACGAACAGAAGAGGATTGCTATCATAAAGAAATTCTGAATCCGACTGTCACATTTAATGAAATATATAAAAGCAAAAACCTGCTATTCAGTATGACAAGGAAAATATTTATGTATAATGTAATTTTTAGGAACAATAATTAAAAAATTGCAAGCATTGGAGATCTTGTATGATAAGCAGAAAATATTTTGGAATATATCAAATTCTGGCAATTTTCATAGCAATAAGCAAAAAGTCAAGAATAAAAAGGCTCAGAAAAACTAAAATCATTGGATAAAACACACAAAGTTGATTTACATAAGTAGTAATAAAATTAAAAGAGTGTTTCTGTACCTTGTATTGATCCTTATATCAATCAGTAGACACCATGCAGTAATTAGGCTGACGTAGGTTTCTACCAATTGTTTCCCAGCTCCTCATCTTTTTATGATGAGCGTGGGTTACATAGTTTAGTAGGAGAAGGTGTAATAGTATTTGTCTCTGCTTGACCATTCCCTCTCTAAGCTAGACTTGAAAGTGTTCACATTCTCTGCAGTGACTGGCTTCACTCAGACAGTTCCAGTCTGCTGTCACTGTTGCAGTGAAAAACTGTTGCCTCATGCCAGTTTCAAGTTGTGTTTGAAGTTTGTATCTGTGGCCTCTAGTGTGTGTGTTTTGTGAAAGGTTCAGCATGTGCTTGTTTGGGCAGATACGGCAACGACAGTGTTGTTTTATGGGTAAATTTACTTTGAAAGTTTTAAATTAATTTAGAGTAACCTCTAAACCATTTATATTCTTTGCAACAAATAAAATTTATGATCTGAAATGTTTCTAACAACTATTAATAAAATACACACAAACAATATAGATGGTATGATATTTCGAATGAAATAATTTCAACAAATAAATAAATCTCCAAGTTTTAGAGCTAAACTGAATGTCATCATTTATTTTAACTTACATAAAGAAACAAAATTCATATCAAAAGATTTGGCACTGATTAGGCTCATATAAGGTACAAACAGGATTAGTTATCACATCAAGAATTAAGTGACTTTACCAGTTACAAAAATTTCTTTGTATCATAATTTAGCTTAAAAAATGATCTACTTAAAATTGTTTTGTAAAATATGAAATAATTTAAAACTTAAAAAGTTTTATATTGTTTTTATTAAAGTTGACTAGTTCTACACCTTCATCCTAATTTTAGTTGCTTTTATACAGCTTATTAATTAATAAAAATACTGTATTACAATACTTCATACAATAATAATAAAGATTGATTTATAAAAAGACTACTAGGTCTCATATGTAAAACAACATAAATGAAGTCTTCTTGGCCGATTGGTAAAAGCAGCTAGTCGTAAACTAGTCTCCCTCTGGCAATGAGGGTGTGAGTTCGATTCTCACCGAAGGCTTACTCTTTATTTCCGATTGCGCTGTTGCTTCGTTGCCATAGAAACAGTGGCCCGAATTAATAAGTTGTATAAAAGCAAATAAAATAAAATTTAATAAAAATACTGTATTACAATACTTCATCCAATAATAATAAGTACAGGGTTATTTGCAAGAACTTTTACAGGTAGATCAATTTGAATATATTAATATACAAACTTTATCTTTACTTTAGCCCAATCATTTTATAACTATAATCTGCATAACACTGTCATCTAACAACACAAAAATCAAAAATGATAATTCTAACAAGTCATAAGTGGAGCAGTAAAAAAAAAAGATACAAGTTGAACTTTACTTTACCTCTCTTGTTACTGCCATATTTTGTTAAATGAAGACAATAAATAACACAAGAAAATACCAACCATTAAACTTGCTATATTCTAATGATACAAACATTAAATGAACTATAAATGTTACCAGAGTTAAAAGAATGCACTTAGTGATTAAATCTAAAAAATATGAAAGATACTATCATTTTTTCATTAACCAGATAAATTAAGCCTTGCAGTGATAGCTTAGTGGTGAAGCTTTGCTGTAAGCCACAAGATCCATGGTTCGAACCTTGGTGCCAGGGAGAGAGTGGCTGTTTCTGTTACTCACGCAGGAGATAGAAAAGTGCAAGTCATCTTTTACTTGTATTATATCTTTCAAAATCCACAAAAACCAACAATCAGAAATATTAATCAGAAATTAGGCAAAATGTACAATGCTAAGCAAGCAAGTGTTTATAATTTTTGCTAACCAACAAAGAGAATAATACAAATAAGAAGAGAGCTGATCACCAGCACCAGAGAATGCCAAAAGGTCTCATCATCCATGCCCAAAGCATTCCAGTGTCCCCACTGTCCCAGAGTGTACGCCTCAAGAATTGGACTTGTCAGCCACATTCAGGTCCATTGATGACAGCAGAATGATGGTCAACCAACATTACCATGAAGCTCAAGGTAAACCATTAAATTTAAACTTATTAATAACAAAATTTATCAGCACAGAAACAAATAATGTTATTTTAGCATTTCTTTGTTGGTTATGATTTATTAAATTTTTACCAAAAACCACAAAAAATGTTTAATCCTTTTACAAAAAAAAAGAAACTTCTTTGGTTTAGTTTTACTTGTCTTTCATGATAAAAAACATTAATATTATCAATTTTTTGCATTTTTTAATTCATTAATCAGAAATTCACAGACATAATAATTTTTACATATATCAGACCATCTAAAGACAAACTAGGCCAATCAATTAATACCAAATTTGAAACTAAGTATACAGACAGTTAGTGCATGTATTCTCGAGTACAAGTTTCAACTATGTTTTTACCAACATAATATTTTTAAAAAGCTTACCAATTGAGTCATGGCATTTTCCCCTTCTGTTCATTTAATTAAGTCTTATTCTACAAAGTCAGCATATAAGCAAGAAAAAAAAGTTGTGATTTTACAAGTTTTCAAACAGGATCGGAAAAATTGCAATTTAAGCTAAAGATATACTAAATAAGCATAGGGTAAAAACTGTAGAGATTCATTGGTTACTTACATTGTAAATGCTATTTATCCATAATTTTCTTTTTCATAAAAATCTCCAAAGACAATTTACATCTTAATTCATTTCAATAAAAAAAATATATATTTATTTTAGGCCTTATATTTAAGCCAATATCACATATGTACAGATAAATATATGAGTGGCCACGCATGATAAGTGCCCAACAAACCATTTTTAAAAGTTGATATTTTTGTTATTCTTTAGAGCTACAATGCTCATTTTTATTTTGAAGCTTGGACACTATGAATCATAATGCTGAGTGTTCAAGCTTCAAAATAAACAAAAACTGAGCACTGTAGCTCTAAAAATAACGAAAATATCAACTCTTTAAAAATGGTGCATTGGGCACTTATCATGCACAGCAACTCATATATACAAACACACATTACCAAAAAACAAAACAAAACAACAAAAGTTACTTACTTAGCAGATTTAAAAGAGTCAATAAAGTCTCTAAGTATTTGAAACATTGCTCATACATTCAATGTATTCAGTCCAACTGATGACAATGTATAGTTGATTTGAACTGAATTAGTATGACTCAAACTTTCCTATCAACTCATGCATGAAATAAGTCCAGTTTTCGCAGTTACTATTATTAGAAACCACAGATAGCAATTAGACATGATTTAATATCAAGAATATCTTATTTGAAGAAAGTCCACCTTTCTAAAAACCACTGTAAAAATTAGGGAACAGAAATATATTTATAGGAGATAATCCAAAATGGGAGTTTGTAGTCCAGATTAGAATTGTTGTGTATAGAGCCAAAGTGAATAGAAACAGTTAAAATAATCTAAAGTCATTGGTATTGAATATAACCACATGATATAATAAGATGCTGACAATCATTTATGATAGATCCACATGATAGAAATGTATCATAAAGGATTTTGATGGGCTCTGTGTTGTTATAGGGACTGTTGTATTTACAAACTAAGACTGAGGGAAAATGTACAGATGAGTACTAGTAGGTACTGACTAGAACTAATGCACATTTAAAATGCAAATTGGTAGTAGAGGTAAATGAGAGTCAACAGAAGTGATAGCTCATTGTCCAACAATAGCATAAGCTAAAATGACAACTCTAATAACAGGTCTGCTTAGTCACTCAATAGAAACCGTCATGTTACCAACATCTTTTGGCAGCATGCCGTGTTGGGGGTGATCAATTAAAACAAGGGGTGATGAATGAATAAGTTACTTCTCTCACCTTTTTTCAAATTTTCACAAAAGAAGTGGACACAATATCAATTTAGCATAAACTTATATTGTAAATTGAAACCCCCACTAAAAACCTATTATTGGGGGAATTTAAAAAAAGAAAAAAACATTTTTTTCTAGACATAATAAGGAGTAAATGTTGAAATCTTCATCCCTCTAGCTCCATTGGCATGGCCTTTAGGTGTAGATAGCCAGCCAGCCAAACCGACTTGAAAACTGAAGAAACCTATTTTGACAGTTTTGGTTGATGGTTTCTCATAGCATAAACTAAAATGACAACATTTGATGATTAGACAGCCTTTTCATACCAGAAAGTTTCTGCAAACACCGCCTTGAGGGTATGATTAAAATACTCTCAGGCCTTTGATAAAATTGGCAGTTTCTTTGATTGTCACTTGCCTATTTGTATGACGTGTGTATCAGATGGAATCAGTAGATATACTGATATTGAACATATGAACAAAGTACAAATGAAACATTAGAGAGAGATTGGAACAGTGGTACTGCTTTGTCACATTGCCCTATCTGAAAAGTGGAAGGCTTATAGACTGATTTTAAATATTTTATCTTGTTTACAATCTAATATCTTTATTAATTCATATTTATCAGTTATCAACACAAAAATGTAATTTCCATAATTTACACTATTAAAAACAGCCTTGGGTGGCTCAATATCAAGTCACTTCCTATTTAGAGAATTTATATAATAATTATTTGCAAATAAATAAATAACAAACTACTCTATAATTAGCATTTAATATACCTTGAGTTATTTCCCTCGAGAAATCAGATCATTATAATATACATTTTCTAAATGAGAGTGAACACAGACCCCACACTATTATTATTAAGTTCCAAATTGGACTAGACATTGCTTTATTCTCCAAGTTAGAGCATTTAACGGTTTGTGAGAACAAATCTCACTAAGACGCTGTTTTTGATGTTTTACGATAACAAACATACAAACATACAGAAATCAAATCATTATAATATAGATTACTAATAAATATAAATATGCACATAAAGATTATATTTGGTGTAATTTTACAACCAGAGTAGCTATTTATTTATTTATTGAAGGAATCCCAATAGGAAGATATTATTCACAATCTAAAAAAGAGAACTAAAATTTGTAAGCTATTGATAATGAATGTTTCTCACTGGCTGTTTCAGAAATATAACCTTGTGTCAAAGTGAGTTTTGTGTGATGAATATCAATTCACATGCTAGAAAGGACCTTCTGGAATTATTAAAAACAGATGTAGGTTCCACGCAAAAAGAACATCTGCTATGTGGAATAAACTCCCTTCTGAATGTTTTCTCGACAAGTATAATCTCGACCTTTTTAAATCCAACGTTAGTTAATCACTGCTACCCACAACATTGGTTTATTGCTGGGTTTAGGTTATTCATGTGTTCTCACATTTATATGTATCTATCTATGTATCTGGATGTTGCCCAGACCTACCCATTCATAGTAGAAACTTGAAATTTTGCACACACACACTCCCCTCAATGAGTAGGGAAAATGTTTGGGTTTTTTTAAAAATTCCCCCCTAAATAGATTTTTAGAGGGGATTCAATATGCAATGTAAGTTTATGCTAAATTGGTCACTAGTTTGTGCCTCCTTGTTTTTTGAAAATTTAGACCTTTTTTAGTGATCACAGCCCAACAAATGGTGAGAGAAGTAACTTATTTATTCATCCCCCCTTTTTCCAACTTTTTAATTGATCACCCCACCACAGCATATATGAGTGACAGTGATTCATAATTTTCCTTGGAATGCTAGTCTTTTTTAATTCTCTTATTACTCTTCATTTGTAGTGTTTCTAACTCTTATAAATCATTTTAATTCTCTTACTGCTTTTTTAGTTTGTTTTTTTCTTCATTTTAAACATGTCATGTTTCAGTGTTTCCAACTTTATAATTTTAACATCAATAAGCTATTTTACCATACTTTTGGTCTTAATTCTGTAGAATAAATAACTCCTTTGATGTGAGAAGTGGCCAAAAGACGTTGCTTAAGATGGACAAATTTTCTTTTTTTTTAGGAAAGGAAATCATGTTCAAAGAGTTTTTGGGACTATTGAACTCCTTATTGTTTATGTTCTTCACACAACCTTTTGGCCAATCCATTGTACAGTCTTAGAATGGATTGTCCGAAATGTCATGTGTACAACATAAATAACAAGAAAGAGTTTGATTGTCTGAAAAACTCCTTGAATGTTAATGACCCTTCTCAAAACTATAGACAAAACTGATGTCTTAAATGAACATCCCTGAATTTGATGAAGGTCAAATTCCTTTCCTATTGCTATAAAATCTATTGTCATTTTGTCTGTGTACACTCAAATATATAGAATAAGAATGCACACACAGACTTTTTAGATACTAAATTATTTTTCAGTTACTAGATATTACAAGCTTATAACAACCACAGTAAATTTATATACATGAACTAAAAAAAATGCAACAATTTATACAAAGCACCCAATGCCAGTGAGTGCAGTCAAAAAAAAAAAAGCATTAGAAAAGAGTGTAAAAGCCTCAGCACTAGTTCAGCGTGGAGGTTAGTAGCCAACCTGTAGTGATGCGCTTGCTCCTCCCTAAGTGAATTTGTGTACCTCTTCTTAAGCACTGGAGTCCACCACCCAGAATCTTGACCACCCATGCTGCTCCCCATTGATCCAATGCTCTCCCCACCATCAATTGGATAAAGGTTTTTCAGGTCTTCTTTGGAGAAGCGGAGATCCCCGGCAGAACTGCCCTGTTGCTGGGCGTAGTTGGTCACGACACGGCAACAATATGCACATACCCGCACACCTCCTGAAAAAATTACAGAAAATAAAGAAATAAAACCAAACAATATTTTTCCTTTACTTGTTTTTTTTAGCCAAGACAATAATGTTGCTATTATTTTGAAAAGAGTTAATTTGATTTCCTTCTGTAATCAATTTTTTTTCATTTTAACCCTTTCAAGACTCCTGTATATCCCAAGGTTTCTATGACTGCTGGAATATATAGTGGATTCCGCTTAATAGAACCAACGGTTAGTAGGAGCCAAACAATAGGACCAATCTTGCAAGAACCGATTCCAACATATGTGATCATCACTAATTTGCTTCGTTTATTATGAGCAATGCACCATTTTTTTGGACCAAGCAGTGGTGCCACTGAATTAACATTTTTTTAAATAAAATTTGACAGAATTACTAAAAATATATTATTTAGTTCTAAAAACAACTATCTTTTAAATATTATTTATTTAATTAAATATGAAATTTCAAAAAGAAAGAAAAAAAGGAGAACTTGTGGGTTTTATGCAAGGTGTTCCCCTTGAATTCAAGAAACTGGGGTGTTTTATGTATAAAAAGATTTGAGTGGTTTGGTAAATCGGACCAGCCAGTTATTGGATCCAAAATCGTTGGTCCTGGTGCGGTCCTATTAACTGGAATACACTGTATATGTCTCATAGATCTCTTTTAGAAGTCTACTGTGACATTTTAATCCAAACATTAAGCACCTTAATAGGTTAGTTTTAAAAGGGTTAATCTATTTTTCTCAATAAATGCTTTTTTAATTATGCTGAATACATTATCAATTCATTCATAAAAAGATAACAATGAGTTTTTTTTAAAAAGCAAAAGATGTATACATTTGTATAATTATAAATAAATATAAATGAATAGACACAGATATTTATACACACATACAGTTGTAAAAAAAGAATAACCTTATTTTAGCCATTGATTGACAAAAATCATTCCTTTTTGCATTGACAGCTTGTCCTTTACCCTTTCGAGACTCCTGGGACATATATATCCCGAGGTTTCTATAACTGCTGGGATATATATGTTCCGTAGATCTACTGAGACACTATAATTCAGTACCTTAATAGGTTAATCTTGAAAGGGTTCAAATATGAATTTAAGACAGAAGGACGTTTCCTTGACTACACTCTCACAAGCAAAGCAAATGGAGAATCCATTGCAAATCTGTCCTCACCTCTATATCCCATGATCTTGCCGGGTAATTCCTGGTTGCAACATTTGCTGCAGAAGATCTGGCCACAGATCCGACAATGATGGCGTCTTCGCAATGTTGTGAACTTATCTCCACAATCATAGCACTCACGACAACTGCTATCTGGCATCCAATACTGCTTGAAATCGCTCTCTTTCTGTAAACATCAGAAAAAAATCGAAACAACTTTTTGAAAAATCAGAATCCAAAAGAAACAAGCAGTGAAAAAATATTTGAATTAGAAGAAAAATTACACAGATAAATAGAAAAGAAAGAGACAGTTGTAGATGACTGGTTGATTCTTTTATGGGCATTAAATCTTAAATTCACAAACCGCTTGTATTGATAGTGGAACTCTTCAATGAATAGAATTAAAAATAATGGAACTCTTCTGAATTGAATAGAAAACAATTGAAAAATTCACCAAATGGTCAAAAGGGGATAATTTAAATCGGGAGTTATTTCCCTTCATAAATTTCATGAATTTAAGAGTTAACTAGGAAATAAGCTATAAGAGCTCTAGGAATAAAAGTTTTGTTTTTAGTGAGTGACAGCAAGGCCACTGATTAACAACTGAAAACAATACACATTGTAGTAACAGGTCTGGTTAGTTACTCCAAAGAAACCGTTACGTGACAAATGTCTTTCGACAGCATGTCGTGTTGAAGGCGATCAATTAAACATTTGGAAAAAGAGGTGATCAATGAATTAGTTATTTCTCTCGCCTTTTGTGGGTGTTTGTGCAGTGAGCACTAAAAAATCCAAATTTTCCAAAAAACAAGCATGAATGCTGCCGGCTACAAAATAAGGGACCACTCTAGCATAAACTTACATTGCAAATTGAAACCCCACTAAAAACTTATTTTGGAGCGGATTTTCAAAAAGAAAAAAAAAACAAAAAACATTTTTTCTAGACTTAATAATAATTTTCAGCCCTCTAGCTCGATTGCTGCAGCCTAGACATGTGACATATACATAGATAGCCATCCATGCAGAACCTTGTAAACACCAAAGAAACCTATGTACAGTTTTGGTCGGCGGTTTCTAATATTATCTTGATTTTATTTTTCATTAGATGAAGCATTGTCAACAATCATTGATTTTTTACCAGAATTTCTTTGATCTTAATTTTAGTTGCTTTTCATCACAACTACTCAGACCATCTACAGCAGTGAGTAAACAGCACAGATCAGAAATGAAGAATAAGCTCTTGGCGAGACTCAAACTCACATCCCTTTTACTTTGGGAAGCTGCCTATGTATGGCAACTGCTCTACTGGATTTTGAATATCAATGTGTTTCATATTTAATATTAACAAGCTTGAATCTAATTTATATAGCATATGATTATGCAAATAACTTTCAGGTAGAAGTTACAATGAATTAATGATAGAAATAAATATCAAAATTTGAAATCTGTACCCCAGTGAATTACTTAGCTACAAGTACTCTTTTCAAGGAATGAAACTAGTACTGCATCTACTTCTGTACTTCCTTAATACATGACAGGATTAATGAAACCAAATTCAAGTCTATTATCATTACTACTACTATCATCATCATCATAATAATCATGGGCCAGCAGGGGCTACTGTGCACCCCCCCCC
>VCCN01006457.1:4850223-4897829 GCA_006491835.1 Architeuthis dux
TTCTGTGCATAAAAACTATTAAAGAAACAATAATAATAATAATATTAACAATAATAATAATACGTACAATTACATATATTTCCATGCTGTTTGGATTATTTATATTGAACGAGTGTCTGACGAATCTTTGGGAAGATCTATGTCCAACGACGGACGCTAAAAAGGCTGATGATGATGATTAAGTGGAAGTGCTGGTCTTGTTCTTCCATATGCATGTGTATACGATGCCATGATTAACTATACAATTAATTGAATAAAGCTTCAAAAAGCATCCACCAAGTTTTTCATTGTCGTTACAATAAAATAAAAGTAACCACATGTGTGTAGGGGAAGGGGCATTCTTGAATAATTAAGATGACATTAATTTGATGATGCGGGGGAAGAAGATGGAGAGATGGCTACTGTTAAAGATGATGGGCCTTATGTTGGAGAGTGGTGGCTTAATTCTGTCATGAGTTGATTTCTTGAAGTAGGCACCAAGGGAGGTTTGAACAGAGGCTTTCTGGGTTTTTTTTAATCATAAATGGCCTTGTAGCAGCCGAGGCTGTCGGTAACTGTCCAGTAAACTTTGGCAAACCTCTCTGCAGATCTTGCGCTCTAACTTTGCCAGCCCTGCTTCAATGAGACAAAAGGTTTCAGATAACTCCTAAAAAAAAACCTCTGGGGTTTATAGGTTACGGTCTTCTTCAAATGCTAGCATCTGCTGCTCCAACTCCATAAGGCCGTCATTGGTCAGTTCTTGAGAATAGGATTCGAGTAACTCTACAACATCATCTTCATTCGTATGTCTAACTGCAGTTGATTCCCAAGATCAACCACAGCTTGCTTGGCTTTGGAAATGTCGTCAGCTGTAAAGCCCTGACAACCATGTGCGAATTAGGGGCACAATTTTTTCGACATTCCTTTCATGGTTGATTGCTTTATTTCATACCAAGAATCTGCAATAGGTTTGATGGCATCATAAATGTTATAATTCCTCCAGAACTCCTTTAATTTTGTTGCATTATCTTGGGTAACACTCATTGCTTGCAAGAAGGTCCAGCATGTATAATAAGCCTTAAAGGTGGCTATGGTCCCTTGATCTATAGGCTGGATTAGCGAAGTGGTGTTGGGGTGTAAAAAGACGACCTTTACATTTGGGTGTAGATCATCTAAAGTGATTGGATGTCCGGGTACATTGTCAATCAGAAGGAGAATCTTGAAAGGAAATTTCTTTTCAAAGGAATAGCATTCAACAGTACAAACAAAATGGTTCATGAACCTGTCTTCGAAGAGAGCACATGTAACCCAAGCCTTTGAATTTGACTTACAAATAACAGGAAGAGCTTCCTTATTGATCTGGCGAAGTGCTCTCGGATTTACGATTCGATACACAAGCAAAGGCTTAAGCTTGAAATCCCCAGATGCGTTACCCGCAAGCAATAATGTCAGCCTGTCCTTGTTTGCTTTATACCCTGGAGCACTTTTTTCCTGTTTGTAAATGTATATTCTATCTGGCATTTTCTTCCAGTATAAGCCAGTCACATCTACGTTTTATATTTGCTCTGGCAAATAACCTCCCTCCTCAGTAAACTTTGTTCAACTTTCCTGTAAACTCACTCCCAGCACTTACATCCACTTGCTGCGTCACCTGATACTTTGAGATTGTGTAAATTTGTCCTTCCTTTAAATCGATTAAACCATCCTCTGCTTGCAACAAATTCTTCCTCATAATGACCTTCACTGGCTACACATTTAGCCTTTAAATCATTGAAAAGGCTTAGGGCCTTTTGTTGCAGTAAGGCTAGGCTAATAGGAATATAATGCTGATTTTGGTCCTCTAACCAAATCATCAATAGCCTTTCCATTTCAATGATCAAAACACTGCGCTGCTTCGTGATAATTGTAGCCTTCGTCGGGGTAAAACCTTTAACATAATCCATTATGCACACTTTGTCCTTTAAAATTGTTCCGATTCTTGACCAATTGCAGCCAAATGCTTTTCCCAGATGGCGTTTCACCTCTTTCCGATCGCTTTATATCTAGTTTTTGTTCAATTGTGATCATTTTTCTTTTCTTTTCACCATCACTTTTATTGGCTTTACATGCTTTGGAGGCTTGGTTACGAGATTGAAATCGTTAGGGAAACAGAAGCCATGTGGGAAAGAAAAATTATAGACAGTCAAAAGAGTCAGACATGTTGGAAGTTTAGTTGATGACTAGTGTCGCCAAGGAGTGGACCTTCAGCAAAGTGGCATTGTCGGTGTCTGCCCTGTTCTGTCGTCAACTCACCCCCTTATATAGTTAGTACTCATACCTAGTTTTAAGCACTTTGTGTTTTAGCTGGTTCTAAATACAATGTAAGTTTCATGTTTCAAAAAGTAATGGAAATTATTTAAAATTTTATTTTTAATCGATACGAACGGGGTAAAAAGTTGAACAAAGTTTTAATTGAACCACTACAGTGTTAACAGCTGCCATGATCTAGAGCATGTCTCACAGACTTTTGACAACAAAGCTACATGTGTCAATAAAAATGCCATAAGTATTCATAAGTATCTAAATGTATATAAATTATTGTGTTTTGTAAAATTCAAGGAACAAAATAATTTGCGAAGAAAACAATTAAAATACAATCATAATGACATTTATTTTGAAAATGGGAACAGGTAAGTAACTTTTTTTTGGCTAACATTGGCTGTTATTATGAACCGCTGTCTATAATTCAATGAAAAGAAAAAATTCTTTATGGTTGCCCGTTCGTAAGTACAAGTTGTTTGTAAGTCAGATGTTCATAACTTAGGGACTTCTTGTATATATATGTGTCTTTTGTTCCATATTTTAGTAAATTCATTTTTTTGTTGCTTTCATATCTTTTCAAGCGAATTCTCTGGGGAATCTCCATTGTTCTATTCTTGGTCTACACACAAGTGTTAACTCTTAGATTCATAGACCATTTGTAACCGCTGTGGAACTCTTCAATGAATAGGATTCAAGAATTGGAACTCTTTTGTGAATTGAATTAAAAAATCTTTTTAAATTACCAAAAAGCAAAAGGAAGTGAACTACTTTTCTATTTTACTAGAATGAATTTAAGAGTTAAAAAGAAATCAGTGGCTTATGATTTCATTGGTACAGTAATAAAATTAGCTCAATCACATCATCTGGAGAATTTTGTAAAAGAAGCAGCTCAAGTTTTAATTCATTATCAATCATTGAAGCAACAAAAAAAAACACAAGCCAAATCTCAAAATAATAAAAGTAATTCATTTCAAACAGCATGAATCAATATTTCTACACATCAGATTTCATGAAAATAATCTTGCTTTTTATATTTACTGTTTCTGTTTACTTTCTCCATAATTAGTGTTCTTAGGTAAATGTCTTACTTCAGGAGACAGAATTAGTTGGCTTTTCAAATTAATCTTTCTTCTTACTCTGCAGTAACAAATTTACAGTAGCACCTGGAATAGAAGCCTTACACCTTGTATGTCTTCTCTGCTACCATTTGAGCTAGACCATAAGTATCCAAAGGAATATCTGTATTTATGTTTTATAAATTCATTTTCTGAACTAAAAGGTAGCATATAACTAGAAAACTCCAGCAATTATCAAAGTGTTTTATTAATGCAACTGATGTAACTCACCTTTGTTTTTCTTAAAGAACCAAGAAAATAATCCACTGCTTGACTTTATGTCAGAGCTTAGAGGCCCAAATTCTGTTAATTCTGATGGAGTATTCTCCCAGACTTTTCTGCTGGCCATGTGCAAAATGTGGCATCACTTGCAGAGAGACTTTCTGTAGAATAAAAATGAGCATACATCATTTAAATTCATTTTTTAATTCATTATTTTGATCACGTTGTTAAAAATAACAAAAAAGAAATATTCATTCAATGCATGCACATCTACATAAAAAGTATAACTTTTAAAATGTACCTGTTACATAATCACTTTAAAAGAATATTTGAATTTGCTATGTATGTCTTTCTTGGTTTGGTTTAATTTTTATCAGACTAGCATAGTACGCGTCAAATATGACAGGATTATTTATGTATGGATCAACACTCCTGCCTAGGATCGAAGTATCTGTGTACTCTGCCTTGCATCAAAGTGTTGCTCCCTGGCCCTCTGCCTAGCATCAGTGTAGTATCTGTGAACTCTGCCTAGGATCAAGGTGTCAGTGGGATCAGAATGTAGTATCTGTATGCTCATTGAAAAGTGTTATACACAACAACAAAAATCATACAGGGTGTTACTAAAAGATTTAACACTTTTTAAGCATTTATTTCTGGATAACTACAAATTTTGTCAACATGAAACTTGCACCACAGCAAAGTAAAATCCTACATTTTTTTGACAGTATTTACAATGACTCAATATGTGCACCATTGGTCACACAGCAAACATCAAACCGATAACCCATGCAGGATATGATGGGGTGTATTTGGGAAGAAATGGATTATTGGTTTGACGTGTGAACAATGGTGCACCTACTGAGTAAATACTGCCAAAAAAAACTTTACGGGTTTTACTTCCCTGTTCATTTCATGTTGCCAACATTTGTAGTTATCCAGAAATAAATGTTTAAACAGTGTTAAATCATTTTGAAACAACTTGTATATATATGGATACACATTGACTTTGATATATGTGGATTATCCAGACCATTCATTCATTCTAGTGTTAAAAACAATTTACATGTATTTTTGATTGTTATTTTGACTATTTTTATCCTTTTCATTTTACTGTAATTTTCATTAATATAATAAAAATAGTTTTTCTCCAAATAGTTACTAATTTCCATTAGTATAATAAAAATAGTTTTTCTGTTTGTATGTTTGTATGTTACTGTAACCAAGCAAAAAACGGCACATGGTAGGCAGAGTTTATTTTAACGCTACACGCTCCAAATGCTCTAAAATGAATAATACAACAAATCTGGCTGATTTTCAACTGTTACATTATGTTTTAGGAGTTGGGTTCAATTTACAATATAATTATAATGTGGAACTAGACCCTTATTTTGTGTTCACTAGTTATTACGTCAAAATAGAACATTTTGACTTCATTATAGAATTTTATGACATAACAACATGTTCTGTTCTGATCACACATTTTTTGGAAGGTTGTTTTCTTTACTCGACTTCATATTCTGATCACACATTTTTTTTTTAAGTTGGGTCAAAAGTAAGGGAACATTTTTTTGCTTTTAGCAGTCAAAACGGTGGGTCAAATTTTCTTTTCACTTTGAAGTGTCAAAAGTGGGGGGAATATTTTTTTTCTCTTTTAAGGGTCAAAAGTGATGGGAAATCTTTTTTCAATTTCAGTGATCAAAAGTGACTAAATTGATTGTTACTATTTACCATAAAACTCAGTGTATAATTTAGAGAATTTGGCCCTAAATGTTGGTACTAATGTTAGGGGAGTCAAATACAAAAGAAATCTACATGAAATATAAGATCTGCAAAACATACTCGTAGGCAAAGGTTTAATGTAAAAAAGATTTTCTTTTTTAAAGGTCATGGCCTACTCGGGGACTCCTAAGTCTGCCCTTTGGCCCCTTAGAGTCTTGGGGCCTGAGACCTGTGGCTCAAGTGCCTCATGGTTAATATGGCATTGTGTACTACAACATATCTAGCAAATTAAATCACTGTACTTATTTTTCCTTTCAAAGTTCAATGGCTTGATTACCTTGATCAAAACAGGACTCAATATTATGAAGAAACAATGATCATAAACTTCTACAAAAATCATAGTGATGGTCTAAAGAAATCTAATTGACATGCTTACTGGTAGAACTTAATATTCCTCTCACATAACAGTATCGATATTATTTGAAACTGATTTAAGCTTCAAGCACTATTGATGGAAATAAGATTAATTATTAAATCTAACTCCATTATAAAAGATTACGGTATAAACAACAACAAAGATAAGAGCGTAGTGATCTCTGTAAGGTAAACTAATAGTAGCAGCAGTAGTAATAGTGGCTAGTAGCCTTAAGGGTCAGTCTGCCGATAGTAAACTAGCGTGCTGATGAGGCTAATGTTAGCAATACACACAAGAGAGATCTTTCTTTCTCGGCCTGTGCCTGCAGTAGTAAAAGGAATGAAATACATGTATGTTGCAAAGATGCAAGTTGCACATGGTAACAAAGCAATGATAATAAAGAATACAAATACCCTGCAACAATAACAAGAATATTTATTACAGAAGAATAACAATAATAAGAAAAAGGAAATGCATCTAAAGAGTTTGTTACTACTTAGTAAGAGTCCTTAGTTTGTTGAAGATGTTAAGGAAGAGAGTGTGTGTATGTATGAATGTGTACGTACATAATCAGAGGTGAGAAGCGCGTCTCTGTGGAAAGGGTGGAACTGTCAATGATTTGTCAGGCGACAAAATTGACTGAACGAAGAAATAAAGAATAGCTGTTTTCTTATAGTAAGAGGTGAGTGGTGTATGTATGGCTGGTTGAAATTGTGGTGTGATGGAAATGGGTTTCTTCAAGTTCCAAGATGAAATGTAAGGTGACAATATACATGGTTTTGGCAGATTTGTTGTCTACAAAGGGTATCGCGTTCGAGTCAAGTGGTGTATTTTTATCTTCTGAAAAGTTGGTATCTGCAAGTTGTATTTAGGTTTTCCAAATGAAAATTTGTATGTCAAGTGGTTTCACTTGTTGACTGGAGTGTATCAGTGCAAAAATACATAGGTGTCCATTACAGAATTATAAATAATCAATAAAAAATACAAAAGGAAGGTACCTTGACAACAGATGATTATCTTGGCAATCAGGTTTTATGTACTTCTGAATGTTATTCAAAATAACTTTCAATGAACTAAAAACAAGTCATATGATAATTCTCATAGAAGAATCTATACATGAAATTAATATAATAAAAATAGTTTTTCTGTTTATATGTATGTGTGTTATCGTAACCCAGCAAAAACGGCACATGGTATGCAAAGTTTTGTTTTGTGATTTTCAACTGTTACATTATGTTTTAGGAGGGGGTTGGGGTTCAATTTATGATGTGGAACTAGACCCATATTTTTTGTTCGCTGGGGATGATGCCGAATTAAAACATTTCAACTTCATTAGAGAATTTTATGACGTCATTAGAGAACATTTTGTTCTGATCACACCATTTTTTTAAAATTTCACCTGACATCATATTCTGCTAAGCCTTTTTTAAGCTGTTTTTTTACCTTACCTCATATTCTGATCACACTTTTTTGGGTCAAAACTTTTGTTACTTTTTAGGGGTCAAAAATGTAGATCTATGGTAGGAATCTTCTATCCGTCACATGCATAAATTAAACTTCATCATAGGTATGTATGTATAGGAAAACACAGTATATATAGGGTTCGGTACTAACCGTTGTTTGAGGTATCCGCTGGGGGGTCTTGGAGCATATCCCTGCAGACAAAGAACTATTGTTCCTTGAAACGATGTCACTTCAATTATGAGCAAATATTCATAAACAAATTAATTCATACTCTAGCCTTCCTCTAATGAAATATATGGAATCAACTCATGGTATCCATTTTTTTACCATCCCAGTAAAACTATCTTGTAGAAATTAAAATCAAATACTTCACATACCTGTAAATCTGTTCCTATTAAATGTACTGACAGATACAGTAGATTTAAATAACAGTAGTAAAGTGCTGTTCTGTGGTGAAATTATATTCACTAATTAGTAAATCCTGATCACTTTTTCCGCAGACAAACCAGCTAAAAATATTCCTATTTAACATACAAACAATTTAGAAGAAATTGTGATTGACAGATGCAATGAGCTAACCAGAAATATACTGTAATTGCTTTGGCAAGTATTAAAACAATCCATATGATGCTTTCAGTTTGATTGACTTTAAATAAAACACTGCATTTAGCCAAGTTTACACTTGAGCGGTCACATATATGATTCAAAGAAGCAACATATCAGTGAATATTATAGCCAGGTTCTGCCTACTATAAGCTATCTTTCTATACTTGTTTTTCTCCTCTTGCAAGCTTGATCTCATACTTATATATTTCTCCCTTTCTATATATATATACATACAAGTATATATACAAATATGAACATTTTTAGAACATTTTATTTTAGTGTGAAAAACAAGTATACAATTTGTATATACAAGCACACATCATAACAATAATAATATCTAGGGCCTTAAACCTTTGCAGTGGTGTAATAAACATCATAATTCTTCTTAAAATCATTTGCATCTGTTGATAGCACTACATATTCCAGTAATCTATTCCAAAGTCTTACCACTCTATTGCTAAAAAAGAATTTTCTGATATTCAATCTACTTCTATTTGCCTCTACTAAATAAATAAAAAATGTAAACACCTATTGTTCATAACAAAGAGATTTCAATGTAAACAATGAACAGACATGGTCCTTAAATTATAAAGATTGCAGATCAAGGGTCAAATCTCTGACTTATATACACAACTTTCTTGATCTACATTAAAAGAACTGATCACTCTTCAAAAGTATTCTTGCAACATATCAGGTGGCCCATTCATCTCTGACACATCAATTACTTATAACATCAATAATATTAGAGGTGTTAATAAACATTTAGAAACATTTTTATTGAATTTTGTCAGTTTATGTGACCACTGGAATATTCAATAAATATTTACATCCAAAACAACCTTTTGTCTTATTTCCAATGTTATTTCTTCAAAACCTCTTCTAATCCAAAATTTCAGGAAAATCTAAGATTAAAAACTACTTATATACATGAATAACACATATTAATTTTATCTAACTCAGTCAAATATCATCAAAGTTAGAAGGAAGAGAAAAGTGTCAGAGATAAATGGGCCACCCAGTACTTTTAACTTTAACATTTAATGACACAGAAAACAACTGGAAATTGAGCAAAATCCTAATTAACCCTTTATGGGGCAAGTGACTATATATGATCACCTGAGGACCCGTCAGCCATATGCAAATATTGTAGCCACAAAGACAACATAATCCGCACCAATGTGGTCTGCAAGCTTTGCAAAGTAAACTTGTGCTTGAACAAAGACAGAAACTGTTTTGAGGCATACCACACCCTATTAAATTAGCCTTTTTTGGGGCCCGAACAATAAAATTTTAAAATCAACCCAGAGGTGTTATTTTGTTTAGTCAATATAAATGTATTGTATCCATTGATTATATTGAATGTTATTCTTTAATTCTAAATTTCTTAATTTCTACTTTAATTTTTAATTTTTTATATTTTCCATTTTCGTTCACTTTTTGCCCCCATAAATAAAAAAATTTAAGAAAACTTGCAACTGAAAATATCTTGTAATTATGTCTAGTTTAACATACAAAAAGGTTATTTTGATATCTAAAATATTTTTAGGGGTGCCCTATAAAGAGTTAAAAGCACTAAGTAAATTCAAATGTAGTCTTAGAACTAAAAAAGGGCTAGCATAAAATAAATACCAGTTACCAAAAATGCAATAGTTTGGGAATCTTTCAACTTCACTTTCACTTTTTTAGTCCATTTTGTTATAATATTTGCTTTCTATGATTGTTTTAGTACTCAATGAATAATAACAGAGACTGTACGTGTTGTTTATACTGGAACACGTTGGCGACTGCCATTCCTTTATTTTAGAGAAGGGGCTGTGACATCATTCAAGGGATGTCACTCCCATGGTTACAGGATATAATGTAATAACACAACATCTCCCCTTAAATGTCCAATTTGGTTGGTGGTCGTCCAGACCTGGTCTTTACACAGTCCTGAGGAGTAGAACATGGATATACTGTTTCCTCAGCATCACCTATTGGTAGTTGGAAGTTTTCAGGAGATAGTTTTGGCACAATATGTCGGCGGTTACATCAGATGATTGTTTTATCAACATCAGTCTCCAAGATATATGAGCATGGTGTGGAAGCAGTTCCGATAACAGTGCCTCCTAATCCACAGCCTCCCGTGGTGTCAGCTCTCTTGCTCAGTGTCTCAAACGATGGGTGTCATTGTTGAGCTTTTTGGTGCTCTTCTCACTCTCTGAGAGCATCGCAATCGGGCCACTTGGGGGTGAGTAGATTTAGATGGATGGGAACGTCAGTCCTCAAACGTCGCCCCATCAAGAGTAGGGCTAGAACCACAGTCCGTAGGTGTTGCTCAGTAGGCAAGTAAGGAAAAGATACAGGTCATTTGCTTTCTTCAGCAAAGTTTTAATGGTCTTAACACATGCTTCTGCTGCTTTGTTGCTTTGGGAGAAGCGTGGGCTATTTGTGATATGCTGAAATCCCCAGTCATTCACAAAATTAGCAAAGTCTTTCGATGTATATTGGCTGCCTCAATCAGTTCTCAGGATGACGGGTACCCTGTGTCAGACGAATATGGATTACAGGCTTTCAGCTACTGCTTTGGAAGTGATTGACGTTAACAAGGCGACTTCAACATATCTGGAGAAGTAGTCACCGACTATGACATAAGTACGCCCTTTCAGCTTGAAAAGGTCGGAGGCTAGGGTGTGCCATGGTCTTATCTTCTTATCTGTTGTCATGAGTGGTTCGGCTGGTTGATGGCACATGCTGTACAGTTCTCGACAGTGTTTTTGACTTGATTGGATAGTCCTGGCCACCATATTGATTGGATAGTCCTGGCCACCATATTGAACGACAGAGGAACTAGAATACAGGTTCCATACATCAGCAGTCTGTTCTCGCAGGTGATGTTGCTGCGATGGATCCAGTATGTTTTGACTGACACTGGAATGTGATCTTTTGGAGGCCAGCCATTTCTCACATATTTCGAGATGCAGTCACAGTCAGGTTTGGTGGCTTCTCTTAGTTCATTTAGGTGTCTTTCAGTAGCTGGTAGGGATTTCATAATGGCATGGACAATTGCTGCTGAGTCTTCCTCAAGGTCCTTGTCCTGTTTGGTTGGGCCATTGCTGGTTGTGGCTCTTGACAAGGCATCCGCAGCTTACAGTTCTTTACCAGGGATATAGCGGATTGTATAGCTGTACCTCATTAGGCGTATACAAAACCTCTGTATTTTGGCTGATGTCTTTGCTGCCTAGCAATGGCACAGAGGATTATGATCGGTTTCTATTGCGAAGTCTAACCGTATGAGGTAGTCAGAGAATCATTCACATACCCATATCATGGACAGGGCCTCTTTCTCAATCTGCACATAGGGAGTTTCAGTTTCTGACATGGCTCGTGAAGTGTAGGCGATGGGGTACATTTTCATGTATTCCTGGAGTTGTAATAACACTGCTCCAAGGTCATGGGATGAAGTGTCTTCAGAAACCAGAGTCTCCTTTGATGGACTGTACAATGATAGCACGGGGGCTGAAACAATGCTGTTTTGATAGAACTGAACGCTATCTGTTGTGCACTCTCGCAGATGAAGACATTCTTCTGGCTCAACAGGTCTTGCATTGGTTTTGTCATGTCTGCTAGATTTGGAATACACTTTTCCATTTGGTTTACCATTCCCAGGGATGGACGAGTTTCAGTTATGTCTGTCAGCGTCGGAAAGTAGGAAACACTGGCGACTCTTCCTGGATCTGGTGGTATGCCGAGTGTGTGTCCCAAGAACTTCAGCAATGTTTTGAATATTCAGCATGATGCCAGCTGCTTGGATTCTTTTGAGTGTGACTTTCAGTCGGGTGTTGTGCTATTGTTGGTCATTGCCAGAGACTAATATATTGTCCTGCATGCATATTACACCGTCTTGGTTTGCTAGCATCTGCGACATGTGTTTCTGGTAGATTTCACTGGTTGATGAGATCCCGAAAGGAAGGCAATTAAACTGGTATCTTCCAAACGGACCGATGAAGTTCGCAAGTGCACAGGATGTTGGTGAAAGTGGAATTTGCCAGTATCCACTACTGGCATCTAGCTTGCTCATAACTTTTACTTTCCCCAGCTGAGCTAGTAGATGGTCAACTGGGAATGTGAATGACAAATATCTGCTGTTCTATTCGCAGCTTTATATCTGAGATGGTTGTAGTTATTTTTCCAGTTATGTCTAATTGGTTACGTCAAGCATGTAGGGTTTCACTGACATTTGAGAGGATCGGCAGGTCTATCCTTTGTTTGTAAACACACTCTTGAACTACAGTGGTATGTTGTTGACAGCTAGATTAACACTCCAAGGTTTGTTGTGGTTAATTTTTGTCACTGTCGCTTTCTTTGAATCATACTGGACTTTGTGTAGTTTTTCGCCTGGCAGCACTGGGTGTAGTGACCAATATCTTTACATGTAGCCATAAACAGTGGTGCATGCAAGTCTCATATGACGGGTCTTGTTACCACAACAGTGTCACCTGTTGTGCTGTTGTGTGTATTCCTTTGGTTTGGCACCCTGGTAGTTGTCGCAGAGATTTACTCCCTTGCACTTGGTTTTATGTTTGTTGTAACCTTGTCTGTGGTTTTGTAGATGTCAACAGAATGAACAGCAGTACTGTTATCACTGAGCCGTTCCTTTGAGATGCTCTCAGACGATCTTAATATATGTTGTGATTTATTAGTTTCACTTTGGCATGCACGTTTCACAGCACCATCTAAAGTGAGGTCTGCGATCATCTGTAGGGTCTCTGACAGCTTAGTGTCTAGACACCTGACAACAATTCTATCTCAAATAAATTTGTCTTGGAAATCACCAAAACCACAGTTCTTTGATAATACATGGAGATCAGTAACGAATGAATCAATTGACTCACCTTCTGACTGACATCGGCGGTTGAATCTGGCTGTTTTGTAGATCACGTTGGTGTTGGCAATAAAATGCTGGTCTTTTGCTTCCATCAGCAAGAGTTTTAACGTAGTGAGGATATCTTCCACTTATCACACATGCAGTACATTTACGTGTCCATCTGACTATTTGTCTAGTTCAGACACTGTTTTGTAGCATGTTAATCTACATATATCCACTTTCCCCATTGCTCAGGCTGATCAAAGGTAAAGGGTTCCAGTGGCAACATGTGGCTGTTCATTGTTGAATTTCACAAAGGAATCTTGAACACTTTCAATGTCTGTAAATGCTCAAAACATGTTATTCCTTTTCTTTCTTTTTTGCTCACGGTTACGCGTAAATCCCTTCTTGTGACACTATGTTTTAGTACTCAATAAATCATAACAGAGACCACACATGTTGTTTATACTGGAACTAGTCGGTGACTGCCATTCCTTTATTTTTTAAAGTTCAAGGTGCGTCACTCCCATGGTTTCAGTATATAATGTGATAACACAACAATGATATTGAAAGGCCTCGTAATTTTACCAAAAATATATTTTTTTAAAAAGCAACTTTGGCAATATGACAACACTTAAATATGGACCAAATTTCAATTGGAGAAAACTTTTAGCAATAGGAATTCATAAAAGTATTTGAATACCTATAATCAAAGCTTCTACCACAGAACTATTTTGAGGGCTTGATTCAGAATATTTCATAAAGGAACAGCTGAGTAAGTTTAAGGCCAGTTGGTATTTCTGTTAATGAAAGGTTGACAAATGCCACCTCCACAATCGATACTCCTATCCGAGAAACCAGCAGCTGTTATAGAAGGACAATAACATCAAATTAAATATTGATCATCAAGTAGGCCTCATTTTTTTTTAAACAAAGTAATATAGAGCAACATTATTATTTGGAGGAGTGAAATTTTGGAGCATAATGTAACAAAAAAAACACCTACATGTCGAAAACTCTCTTTAGAGCAAAAGAGTAACTTTAATTCTTTTCAAGTCAGCCTGTGTGAATAACTAGGAAATGATGATTATATACCAAATTAAAACTATTACATCTGATCAACATAAGCAGAGATGAACAACTATTGCATATTTATAGTTTTGGCACAGTGTGAGATAGTGGTTGAAGGGCCAGAGGTTTTATTTAAAGTGATATATTTAATAATTGTATTAAAAAAGACTGAAGATAAGAAAAATGCCTCAATTGCAAACTTGAACTAAAAGCACTTTTCTCTTAATGAATTATCATAGAGTAAAATACAATGATAATGAAGACACACAAAAATACCTGTATATTAATATTTATCATAAAGTATTTATCATAAAGAGTACCAACTGAAGATACATCTAACAGATGTAATAGGGGTTAGCATTTAAGGTGTGTGTATTTTAGAAATGTTTATACTTGTGTGGTAAGCTAGTTTCTTTTGATAGGTTGTTTTTAAACATGTTAACAGAAACAGAGTTTACTGTTTTGTATTATGTTTGTTTGTACCTACCTACCTACCTATCTACTATCTACATACTCATGCTTTCTACATTAATCCAAAACACATTGATTCTACTGTAACAAGTTACCTTCCTATCCATAGATCCTTTAATGACTATCGCAAGAGGAAAACTATTATTTTCTATAAAAATGAATAAGGCCCAATACCAAACTTTGGTTGGAAAAAATACTTGCCATAGTTAGTATTTAGCCACAGGCAACTTTATTATCAGGGCATTGCAATATATTACAGAGAGAGGTAGATAAAAAAAAAATGTAAGGTAAAAGATAAGAAATATCTTTCACACACAACAAATATTGTCTTTTAAGAAGTTCTTGAAAATTAAGAATAAGACATTTTTTTTCAACAAGATTATACATTAGTAAACAGATTAGCCACTATTCAAAACTGTAAATGATTTCTGTCTCGTTTTTTTACTGTATTATTAAAATACTAGGTTAAAAAACATTAACAAATAAACAGGTTTGGTTAGTCACTCAATAGAAACTATCACATGACCAACATCTTTTGGCAGCATGCCGTGTTGATAAAATTGAAAAAGGGGTGATCCATGAATAAGTTACTTCCCCCACCTTTTGTTGGGCGGTGATTACTAAAAAATATGAATTTGCAAAAAACAAGCATGAACAATGCAGGAGACAAACTAAGGGACCAATTTAGCATAAACTTACATTGTGAATTGAACACCCACTAAAAACCTATTTTGGGGGGAATTTAAAAAAAAAATGTTTTTTCTAGACATAATAAGTTTAAATTTTCAACCCTCTACCACCATTGATGCGGCCTGTATGTGCAACACATACATAGCCAGTCAGACCCACTTAAAAACTGAAGAAACCTATGTTGATAGTTTTGGTTGAGGGTTTCTAATAAATGATACAACTAAACATGTGAAATTAATAAGTTTTGATACTTAGGCACAGGTATTCTTATATTTGCATCGCAGAAAAATGAAAAAGGAAAATAATAGATTCAATTTCATGAGCTAAAAAATGCTAAATATTTTTTAACCAACAGATAAACATAAACTGAATGTTATTCACCACACATCCAAATGCTTTGTAATTCTTTGCCAATCTCTCTCTCTTTCACTCTCAAATGCTTATTATATTATACTGTTCATATTTTAGAAAAATTAAATTGATTGTGCATCTGTCTTTAAACAGATATTTTATTCAATGCACTGCAAAAATATAGCGTTTCTTTAATTCATTCATTCAGTAGAAAATTGTCTATAAAATTAATCGGCCATTTAATAAAATTCTGGAACACAATGAAGCAACAGAAATCAATTCTCATCAAAGCACGGACAAAAATATGCAGCTTACAGAAATAACCCCATTTTCCTTTTTATAAAAGCACAGTGCCAATTTAAACAAATGATAAAAGCACCGAGCCAATTTAAACAAATGATTACAGCTTTCATAATAGATAATGCATTCATTTCCATAACACACACATATCAAAACATGGCAATGTTCCAGAGATTATAAAGTTATATATGGATCATGAGTGTCAAGTTTCTTTCCTTTTCATATTGATAAATAAAAGCAAACCTGTTCACTTGTTACCTCTTATGATATAAAAGAGCAAGACTTCTTGCCAATCATCACAGAGGTTGTTTTTAAAAAACTCAGATAAATGATAAGAAATGAAAATTCTTTGCTTTTAACCCAAATCATGCTACAGTTAATGGAGTCTTTACATGCCCCTGTCGACAATGAACAAACAGTGTATTTCCTACATGAAATGAATAGTTAGTTTTTTAAAACAAACAGACATCCGCTCTTCTTCTTCCCCACCTTTCCCTTACAATTTTTCTCCCTTTTTATGTCCTTTCTCTTTTGTTGTTTCAGGCTGACAGTTGCTTAATACACACATTTTTTCATCAACATTTTTGGTATACGTAAGCAATAATATCATCAGATTAATGTTGTCCAAGTCGGAGGCTTGAGTTGACTTTGTTTTTCCACCGTAAAAACAAGAACAAGAACAATACTCATCTAATTTACTATTTTTCATCCAATGAAAATTCATCTAAAATCTACTGCTCCTAGGAGCCTGCCTATTTCGTATTTTTTGAGATGACAGACAATTTAAGTTAGTAGCAGTTCCATTGCCTGCCGGCATCAGCTGTTCGTTCTCATTCTCGTTCTCTCTCACACACACACACACACACACCGGCGCGCAAGGCATTTCTCACATTCAACAAAGGCAAGCAAGTCCCTGATTTGACTCATACATTTGCATACACTCATGACATGACAAGTGTTATTATACATATGCATTACACTCACTGACTCTGAACATTTCTTAATGCAAGAAACATTAATTTTTCCTAATCATTATTCATTCATTCAATTGTTCATTGTTATTGTTCTTGAATAAATTATATATGTCATATACATTTGTCTATTCATTTATTTCATTGAACTTTGAACATGGCCGAATTTATAATTCTAGACAGAGATATATGTTCTGCCATATTCCTCTATGGTCTCCCACCTACAAATGGTGACAAAGGCCCTACACTACGAAAATTCATGTTATAATTTTTTATTTATTATATATACAATACAAAAGCTGCAGTAATCAATTTCAGTCGGAATAAAAGTTGGAGTGGAGTTTGACCCTGCAGCTGCCAAGCTTGTTATTAACATAATTAATATCAAAATGTATATGTGTGTCTGTGTATATGTATATGTACTGCTTCTCCAGGTGATTTATAACAACTATACACATATTGTTACCATTTCTCAAGCTGATAAGATTGGATAAGTGAGAGACTAAACATTTCAAATAAGAAACAGACATATTTTAAGAATATTTTAGAAAGCCATCTTTTAAAGTTCTAATCATCATACTTAGTTTAGAAACCAGATGCTAAATATAATACTTGGATACACAAACAAATTAATCAATATGCATTAATCAAATTACATTTCTCCTAATGACAAACTATCAATGTTTGAAATCAACTATTATCTCTAAAAAAGAGACAGCATTTTAAAAAACAATGGTAAAGAGATAGCAATTAATCATGAGCTGCATGGTATTTAGCAAGAAGGAAACTAAACAGTTTAAGGAGTGGAATGAAACTTAGTAGCTATTTTTATAAATGTTATTTTTAAACCATTGTTCCTGGAAAAAGTAGGAACAAAAACCACTGAGGATGAATTGTAAAAAGCCTGGTTTATGCCCTGTTCTGAAGCAGATCATTGTAAAAGTACTGTTGCTGGCGGTGATGAGTTAGAAGATCATTGAGAATTAAAAAGAGGGTAAATCTAATTATAACCCTATTTTATATGTACAACTATTAATCCCTTAGTAAGATTGGGGCTATAGAAAAGGTTTACAGCAATTACTATCACAGTAACATAACAATAATTTCCTATATTTAGAATCTGAGGACATCATTTTTAAAACCATCTTAAGTGTCTAAATCATCCATGAAAAATAAAATAGGTTGACCTAGAGTCGCAAAATTTCTTAAAGAATGACAGAAGATTTGACTTATTTATTTCTGATAACTGGAGACATTTTAAGAACAATATCTTAAATATAAAAAAAATTAATTTGCATACAAATGCATGCATATATTTGTATTCGTTTGTGTTGAAAAAATCTGCTCAAAAGTCAAAGAATATTAAAGACTGCTTTTTGGATTTGGACAATAACCCCTCTACCCCAAGCAAATACCCACTATACTAACACTAGTGCTATAAACATACAGCCGCTGCAGAAGGAGATGAATGCCAACAAAGCACTAGATAGGTCTAATATTAGCATTGCTAGAAATGACCTTAACTAATGATGAGTATAAATATCTATAGTACTAGTAGTTAATGTAGTTATCTATAAAATAATTAAGAAAAGCTCTTACTTCTAGAGATAAAAATTCATGTATAAATAATTATAAGAACAAAATTAGCCCATTGTACCTAACAGGTCATATGATCTCAAAAATAGAACAAAGATCGTTATACGGCCTAAAGTTATTCCAATCCATTCACAATCAAGTCCAAAAATGACAGGTCTGGTTAGTCACTTAATAGAAACCGTCACATGAGCAACGACTTTTGGCAGCATACCATGTTGGGGATGATCAATTAAAAAATTGGAAAAAAGGGTGATCGATGAATAAGTTACTTCTCTTGCCTTTTATTGGTCAGTGATCACTGAAAAAGTATGAATTTTCAAAAAACAAGCATGGATGGTACTGAACACTAAAAACCTATTATGGGAGGAATCTTAAAAAAACGTTTTTTCAACCCTCTAGCTCCATTGGTATGGTCTGTACGCGTAACACATTCATAACCAGCCAGACCCACTTAAAAACTGAAGAAACCTATGTTGACAGTTTTGGTGAACGGTTCTAATAAGTAGGATGCACTCTAATTGTTTCATTTGGACTTTAATGACTGTAAGCATAACAGTTAGTGACTCATTTGTACCTTAAAAGACTTCACATTCACATTTTAATTTTATCTATTATTCAATTAGAGAAGAAAGAAGAAAAATCTTTGATGTGCTTGTTCTGCCAATGGGAAGTTTAATTGAAATGCAATGAACAATGAAGTGAAAACACTGGGCAATTATACACATAAGAAATTCTATACATTAATGGAAAATCCATTTAGTTATCTATTGATTAAAACAATCAACTCTGATCTTATTATCAGCTTGTTCAGAATTAATAACCTAGCCCCTTAAAAAAATTCCACATATTTGAATCATTTGCTCTGTCACTGACTTTTCAAACTATACATGAAATTTTTAAAAATACAAAAACAGAAATAACTGTGGGATTTTTTTTTATACAAAGATTTTCATTTTATTTTTCTGTGATTCATCAACCGGACATCCTTTTTTGACATAATAGTTTGAAAACTACAAAAACAGGTCTGGTTAGTCACTTAATAGAAACCATCACGTGACCAATGTCTTTTGGCAGCATGCCATGTTGGGGGTGATCAATTAAAAAATTGGAAAAAGGGGTAATCAATGAATAAGTTACTTCTCTTACCTTTTGTCAGGCAGTGATTACTAAAAAGTATGAATTTGCAAAAAAACAAGAATGAATAAATTTGTGTTGGGTAATGAATTTTTAAAAAACAAGCGTGAATGCTGCTGGACACAAACTAGTGATCAATTTAGCATAAACTTACATTGCAAATTGACCCCCCCCCCCCCCCACACACACACATACACTAAAAACCTATTTGGGGATTTGTCAAAAAACAAAACAAAAACATTTTTTTCTAGTCATAATAAGAGTAATTTGGTACATACATAGCCAGCCAGCCAACTTGAAAACTGAAGAAACTTACATTGACAGTTTTGGTTAACGGTTTCTAATACTATTACTGGAAAGTTATTTCTATTAGTAATAGAAATAACTTTCCAGTTCATTTTTGTTTTTTTTACATATTTTTTGAATGATATCGTTACAATGCAGTAGAGTCATTCCATATCAAATCACCCAATTTTATGAATGAGCTCATTTGATATGCCATGTACATTTTTGAAACCTTGTTACTAGGGCTAACTTTTTCTATAGAATTCAAAAATGTAATCAGGTCAGGTGTATCTTATGGACTTTTCCTCCTACAAAGCTCTGAAAATGGTCAAAAATCCAACACCTACTTTGACAGCTTCTCACTCAAACAGTATGCAAGATAAAGCACTCATAGTTTTTTCCTGTCATTTATAACATTAGGTCATGTGTATGCAGTAACCATATTTATTACTGTTATAGAAATGTCAGAATGATAGTTTGAAATTGCCTATTTTCATGTCCTCATTTGACCATGTGGGCAGTTAACAAACACTTTCATATTTTTACCATGGATTCTTATGCATCTATAGATGATCTGACAAAAATTGGTATTGTTGCTGAGCTTCCTTGTGGAGTTATGATTTTTTAATGCATATGGGGGGTGCTGAAAAGTTCTTGGCTTGAGAAACAATCTCAGTTCTTCCCAAAATCTGAGCGTTATTTTGTCACTGTAGCTGGAAAGAGTGTTCTTTTATATTGTAAAGAGCCAATTTGAAGGATCCTTGCGCTTTAAAAAAAATATAAAACATCAAAATAATAATTTTTTTGTACATAAAGTCTCTATCTATTTCATTATACTGTTTTAAACAAAAATAGATAGGGACTTTACGGACACCCTGAATATCATTGAAATGTTTTGACTCAAGACCATATTGATCCATGTGGCAACTTGTCAATAAATTGTGACAGGTTTCGCCTCAATGAATAAATATCATAAAGGTACAAATGTTATCTTAGGAAGTATTTTGTAATAACTGCCACATGCAGGCTCGTTGCTAAGGGGTGAATGTTAATTTTAGTGTGCTAATTTTTACAACCAAAGTTTGTCAAAGGAAATAAGTCCATACAGAAATACATTCTGTTTACCTTTTAAATAAATAATCCCATTATTTCTAACCTAATAGTCTATATAGAAAGTTCAATTTTCTAAATTAGTGTATATAAATCAAATAGATTTATGCTCCTTCATGTGTGTGGTAGCATGGCCGAGCGGTTTAAGGTGTTGGTTAAAGGCACCTGTCTGTCCGTTGGGGTGTGTTCGAATCCTATCACTGTTGGTTATTTTGTACTGGCTTATTGGGGAAAAACAGTGCAAACTGAGAATTCTAACATTTAAACTTTAAATTAATTTTTTCAAAAACATTAAAAATTAATTTGATTGTAGTCATAGAAAAAAAGTAATTATTCCTTTTTTTAAATGATTTTTTCCTACCCAGGAACCAAAGTTATGACTTTTTTCCCTTACTGCACATTACTGTATGACTTTCTTCCCAAGACTTTTTTCCAGTCACTATGACCATAAGTGTTAGAATTCCCATATAAAACGCAATATGTATAACTAGACATACCCACAGACCTTTTTTAATCTTCGACACCCTATTTTAAAACATAATTAAAAATGTTTTAAATGTGTTCAATTTTTTTTTGTTATTGTTAGAAAGAGGAAAGTCCAAATTATTGTAAAAAAAAAGAACAATAGAAAACAAATTTTCATTAATTACAATATAGAATTGAACTTTTAAAATACATGTTTACTTTTTAATTGATAAATCAATCATTTTGACACTATTTTGTTGCTAAATTAGCACAGGTGTTTTTAAACATTTTGGCCATTTCTTTGTATGTTTTTGACCATTTTTAGTATGTTTTGGCCATTTTTGGCTATTTTTTAGCAACACTGAGCACTTCTACACTGCGGACCCCCTGACTTAATGGATGGCCACCCTACTCACTGTACCCTGGCAACAGGCCAGGCCAGGCCTGGCCACGTGCTAGAAAGTCTTAGGTCATATACTTTTACATACAAAATTAAAAGCACAGTGAAGCAGAGGATACAAAATTATTGTTATGTTAAAGTTTCAAGTTAAATTGTAATATAACTGAACTGATTTCAACTTCAATGTTTAACTATATGCTGCTATATTGATATTATTGAATACTTATTAATCACTGCTACCCACAACACTGGTTTATTGCTGGGTTTAGGTTATTCATGTGTGCTGACATTTATATGTATATATCTATGTATCCCAGCCCTAACCGTTTTTTTGTTTTTTGAAAATCCCCCCTAAATAGGTTTTAGAGGGGGTTCAATATGCAATGTAAGTTTATGCTAAACTGGTCACTAGTTTGTGCCTGCTTGTTTTTTTGAAAATTCAGATCTTTTTTAGTGATCACAGTAACTTAGTAAGAAGTAACTTATTCATTGTTCACCACTTTTCCCAACATTTCAATTGATCACCCCCAACACAGCATATATGGGAATGCTAGTTTTGTTTATCTTAATCTTTAAATGACAAAACCACCTAATAGAATAATTTCTGATAATCAGTTTTTGTCCCCAGTTCTATTATATTCAATTTATAAAAATAAAGAATAAAGTTTGTCATTTATGGAATGTGCTTGAACCAGAAACATTTTTAACATTTTGTTAATAAATCCTATCCACTAATAGAACTGTTAAAAACTACAAAAATATAAACAGCATTTCAGGTTTGTTTTCTCTAATCATGAATAAATATATTTCAGCAATTCATTCAAATCTTTTCATCGTTAAAATAGAATCTATTTGTCTTAATAAATGCATTGTATTTGTACACACAATATAAAGCAAAGAATAATGAATAGGCCTGGTTAGTCACTCAACAGAAACCGTCACATGAACAATGTCTTTTGGCAGCGTATCATGTTGGGGGTGATCAATTAAAAAATTGGAAAAGGGGGTGATCAATTAAAAAATTGGAAAAAGGGGTGATCAATGAATAAGTTACTTCTCTCACCTTTTGTTGGGTGGTGATCACCATAAAAGGCCTGAATTTAAAAAAGAAAAAACAAGTGTGAATGGCGCTGGACACAAGCTGATTAATTTACCTTGTAAATTGCCCCCCCCCCCCTAAAAACCTGAACTGATTTCTAGACTCACTTACATAAAAAGCAAATCTTGCGACTTAACACCAAAATAAACAATGTACTAATCTATATTAAAGAGGTAGGTTGAGCAGGTGTAACACTGCAGTTGCTAAATAAGGTGTCATTGATATACACTGGTGACATCTGGCCATCATTTCCATCTTGTAGTCTGGGGGCAACTGTTATTCCATGGGTTCAATCTCTTTGTTTTAATGTGTAAAATATGAATATTAATGGTGATAAGCTCAAAGATTGTTAGGAAGCCCAAAACCAAAATGGCTACCGAAAATAAATTTAAAAAATCGTAGTTGAAATAACAATGGTGTTAGGCTCAAAAATTGCCAGGTGGCCCATAACCAAGATGTCAGCCAAAATGGCTACCAAAAATAATGAAAAATCATAGTCGATCTATTTTTGATGATATAAATATGGAAGAAGTCTTTTATTTATTTGTTTTACTGTGTAGATTATATATATCAAAGGTGTTAAACTCAAAAATTATTATCAGGTGGGCCATAACCAAGATGGTGGCTAAAATGGCCAGTGCCGGAAAGTAATGAAATATCATAGTCTATTTATGATGATACAAATGTACAAGACGTCAAAATCTATTCGATGTAGTGTGTAGATTATAAATAATAAGGGTTTTATGGCTAAAGAATTTCAGGTAGAATATAACCAAAACAATGGAAAAAATGGCTACTAATAAATATAAAACATTAGAGTTGACCTATATAAATAGATATAGCATCAAATAATATGTTTATTACACATTTTTAAGTGTGGAGATTATTTGTATGCAATGTAATATAAGTATGAAAGAGAGAGGGGAGTTAACATTACAAAATCTAGGTTTCAATTGCTGGTAATGTTCATCATGGAACTGTTTTTAGTGAATAGCCACCATGTTACATCACATATATCCACTAACGATGTTGTTGGCACATATAGTTGGCAAATAAACTTTTCTAAGACGGCCATCTTTTCATGTGAAACATTTGGTGTTTTACCAAGATCAGCTAAGGACTTAAGAACATCATCAGTGGTTGATTCAAAATCTTTCCACCAAGTCTTTTCACCTTTGTTTGCAAAGGAACCAGTAGTGTCACATCCTGACAATGAATGCAGTCCTGGCAATGCAGAGGCCTTAAAGGGCCCATGGCATCATAAATTGGCCTTAGAATTACAAATCGCTTCATCCCTGGCCCAAGAAAAATTCCTGTATCTGTGGGAGAAGAGGATATCTCCTGAGAGCTTGGATCATGATGTCGGAATCTACTATGATATTTTGTATTATTTTAGTAGCCATTTTGTTCGCCATGTTGATTTTGGGCCTTCAAACCATTTTTGATTTTATCACCATTAATATACATATTGTACACAGTAAAACTGACATTTGTATCATCAAGGAACCCACAGACCCCTATTTTTTTTAACACTTGCCCCCAGACTTTGCTTTTATGTAATCTTTCAGACACAATCATGATTGATAATCTTTATTTTGGATAGCAGCTAAAGTGTTACCACAAGGTCATAAGCTGTACCCAAGGAATGTTTGTTTATGACACTGAGAGCCCAAGGGAGCAGAAGTATAAAAGACTAATGGAATCTTCCTCATGAGTGGTTTACTATATAACAAACTGAGTCTTTTTCACTGGTCCCCACCACACTAAATAATTATAGCTATTACAGCTCACCGTATTTTTCTTTGCTAAATAAATGTAAATAAAAAAGAGGTTAAAAGCCCCCAACACAAACTAACCTTTGCCCTGACTGACTGACTGACTAACCCCAGGTTATTATCTCGATAAGATAATAACAGCCGAGGTGCCAAATGTCCTTAACCTTTTTTTATTTACATTTCTTTAGCAAACAAAAATACAATGAACTGTAACAGCTATAATTATTTAGTGGGGCCTAAGGAAAACGACCCCAAACTCCTGGCTCTACTAAAAGAATTAGGGACACAACAAATCTTGTGTATACAATTGAAATATTTGATCCCTTATGTGCAGGGGTATGCAATGGTCTTGTATATGGAAGACTTTTTAAGTGGAATTAAAATCTGAAAGACTTTTGGTAATAAACATTCAAGTCAATAACTGTTGTATACCATTTTCTAGCCCCATTTTATTCCAGAGGATATGACATAAAAAAATTACCTATAGTCATTGAGACTTATCTGTAATTTATCAAATGAAATCCAAAATATATAAAAGTTATTAATGATTTTCTTAACTTTCTCTAAAAACTGCAATAATTTGTATTTTAAAAATTATAGTCTATCAGACTGTACTCAGATTTGGTTCAAGGAAGAATATGTACTTACCAACTTTATCTATCTTATTCCATTATTTGATTTTTTTTTAAAATCTGTTGCTGGGCATTAAAGATTTGTAAATTGAAGCAAAGTAAAATGTTTATCATTTTTAAAGGATAATACATAAGCTGTTTATTATAATCACGGATAATGTTATCAAACAGGTATTGTTATCAAAATCAGTCAGTCCCAAACACTTTACTTAAAATGAATTAAAAATTTCATATAAATTCTATATTAACTATTCATTATTTTTTTTATAATGTAAACTTTTTATGACAATGAATTTAATAACATAACAATGAATGTAAATTGTTCCAATTTTTATATTATTTGCTTAATGTTATCAGCCACTTATTGTTATCTAGAAGACCCTGTCCCAAAGTTATCACAATAAGTGGCTTCCTCCATACTTGAAAAACTCAGATGAGATAAAATAGATAGATAGATTGATGATCGATAGATATCAAACAATTAGTCCCTAGCTTAAAAATAAATGTAGAAATATTGAAAGCCTGCATTCAAAATGGAGCTTCATTCTGTAGGTATGTTATTTTACCAACCACTTAGCTTTGTTTTATGTAAATATGTCCAAATAATAACAATCTACCAAGGCCTCAAAATGATCTTAAATGGCAAATTTAAATACTATGCTAAGTTGTGATTACTTGTTACACAGTCTCCTTGGGAATGCTGCCAACTCAAATACCAGTTTTGTAGGCACACAGTAGGAAAATAACAATCCGTTTGAAACTGTTTTATAACAGACAATCATAATTTCCAAACTCATCCATGCTTTAATTGCTATAATTACAACATGGATGAATCTCTTGTCCAACCAACAGTTAAATTTTCAACAGGTGCAACTGTTTTCTTATTGTTATGATTATCATACTGTTATGACTCAGATGAGAAATGCATTACTCATCCCTATATCACCATAGAATGTCTCAAGTTCAACACTCCAAATACAAAAGAATAACCTGAAACAAGTGTGCCTGCTCCAGAGTCAAACTCCTCTCCTACTTCTACTTCCTTGCATAATTCTACTATAAATTTTGGTGGTATATAACTAAGACTTGTTAGTTTAGCGCAGGTGGTAACACACCAGGCTAGCGATCTCTAGGTGATGAGTTCAAATCACGGTAGGGGATTGGTGATTTTACATATCGGTTTACTCCACTATTTTTGGTGAGGATTGTTCTTGATCTTGTTACATAGGAAAGTAAAGTCAACTCTGACTTTGTCCTGGAGTTTAACATTGTTAATAACAATAAGTTTGTTTCTCTTCTCTCTCTCTGTCATCTGCTTTCAGAGTAAAGAGTTCATTTTGTTAATGCAGCTACTTAGATTTGAAATCAGAGGCACAGGAATAATTGCTACGGTTATGAAATTGTTGTTTTTTAAGTTTTAAGCTACAAAGCAAACTGATTTTGTGGCTCAAATGGTAAAGAGTAAAGACTTTGTTAATCAGTTATATCTGGTTGAACCTGTTTGCTGCCAAGTATATTTTTTTCACGTAACTCCTCTTCCAGGTCTTTCTCACAAAAATTAATAAAAATAGAAAGTCTTCATTACAGGTTTAAAACGGTTTTATTTTCATACAAATCAATCAATATGTACAACAAAATATTTACATAAATGTGTTAAAATATTTTAATAATTTAAATGAGTATAGATAATATTACTAACACTAACCTGTGTATTCATATTCATTTCAGCTAACCTGTGCTCAATTTATATTTGTTTCAGCTGTGTTCATTGTGAGATCAACATGATATCTCAATAAATGGTATGGAAACCTATCTACAGTATGAAATCAATCTTAAAACATGGATCTACACATAAGGCTACCTAACATTCCGTACATTCGTATCTACTCCCTTGCTGTTTGGCATTTTGTAAACATCTTGCAAAAGAATAACACACTATCATAAGACTAGTTATATCGACCGTGGCACTAGACTGACGACTTGCTAAGATGATTTATCTCATCAGTGGCAGCAAACAGGTTCAGTTCAGAGATAAAAGTTTACATATCCTTCACTTTTTGAACAATTTGAACTTTTGCTGAAGACTAAATATTAGGATCAGATTTTGTTCCACAATCCCACATGGACATTTTTGAAGAATGATCTTCACTTCACAATCAATAAGTATAAGATGATTGTTTGTAGAATAAACCCATTCCTAAGTTTCAGAAAGGAAATATTTTTACCGTTCAAAATGCTTAACTGAATACCATTCTTACACTTCACTGGGACAGTCAAATCTTATAAAATCACTTGTATTGGAAAACATAGCAAAATATTAATACCGTTATTGATAATGAGACCAGAATAAATTGGTAAAGACAGTCGTTGTTTTATTTCAGATATTTTATCTTGTATATGAAAATAATATAATTTATTGTAATTTCTCAAATATAGTGCATGCCCAATTACGAATTGTAACACAATCTTTTTCTGATTTTCATTGTCTTCATATAATCTGCTTTAAAACATTTTGCTTTCAAGTGCAAAATGTATTTTGAATATTATAAGAAATAAATATTGAGAACAAGTTACTAAAGTCCAATATTTTTAAAAATGAATTGTTGTACAACAATAACACAGAAGCATTGATACAAGGCATTACTTAAGCATTTAAAGTTTATTTATGATAATTTTATTTGTACATCATGAAAAAAATGAGATGTTACCCTCAAATGTAATATCCACCAATAAATTGATAAATTACATTGTGTCTAAACTGTACATATATATATTTACACACAAAAGACTTAAAATCTATCCACCAGATTCCACATACACTTGAGGAAGCTTGGAGAATGGACAAGCCAAAAAGGTGCTTAAAACAAAAACAGGTGATGATACCAGTCTGCATAGAATAATACCTGCACTTGGATAATTTATCAGGATTTAAGTGAAAAAAATGTATCCAAATATAAACTTCTGAATATTGAAATGCAAAATATATGGGTCAGATGCACCAAAAGAAAACCAATATAATGGAGCAAACCATTTGTCTATTGACTAAAAACAATTGCAGCCGGCATATAAATCTAGATAAGCTTTTGAGTTATAAACCCAATATTCAAATAATTATGTAAACCAAAGAGAAAATAGAATCTAAATTGTGCCTACTGTGATATAATCCTTTGATAGACAGGCTGGTGATCTTTGTCTTAATGGTAGGGGATTTGTACTTTTGCTGTAGTGGTTGTGAGTTCTCACTTCATTTGAAATGTTGGTTGGAGATAGAATGATGTGGTCAAACTAGAGATGAGGTTTCCTTATTTTAAGTGGTCTAACCATTTCCAACCGTGCAAAAAGGTAGGCATTAGTGATATCTCCTCTTCTCTACTGCTGTCGCTTTTTATACTTTTTCATGGTTAAAAAGCTACGTAATCTTGATAGGTAAAGCGTCCTGTCTCTTAAGAGACAAAAGACCTGGTTTCTGTTGCATGCGTCAGCATAGTGATCCTTGCAAGTTTCAAGTCTAGTCAAGTCTTTATTCCTACAAGTTTTTATGACCACCCCCTTGGCAGGATGCAAGTCCACTAAAGGGATACCTCCACCCTAATCACACAGCTTAGAGTGTACTCAATTAGCTGCTGAGTGCACAGGGAAATTTGTCCCAAATGAAGAGTTTTCCACACTCTTCACTCATACCGGGAATCGAACCCAGGACCTTCTGCGCATGAGGCAGACATGCTAGCCATTACACTATCCGTGCAGACAACGTAATCTTGGCGTATACTTAAATCATGTGTCCAGATTATGTGCTTTGCTTTCATTCAACCACATGTAAAACTGCCATGCTCTTTGATCATACCATCATGACCTTCTGTTGTCAAGCCATATATTTGATATATGACGCAATTTTTGATGACACAGCTACACTAGTTGAATATATTACACTATAACTCTTACTATTCTTACAAAAAAATAGGTTTAATGCAAAAGAACAGCCTGGCATCTATGCTTCCAAAATATCTGTCTGTGTGTACTTAAATCAAATTAATAACGAAAATTTAATAAAACTGATTGCAGGTTTAGATCACACATCAGATAAAAGCTTCTTTTAAGCAATCTTTCTTTTTATCTTAATTCAGGAATATATCTTCATTTATAAAAATGTACATATTCAATTGTAAAAGAATATCTTTATCTCCACCAGCAAGAAGAAAAAAAAACTTTAAAAAAAAAAGAAGATATGTTCACCATGATAGTTTAATATATAAAATTCACTACGCTCAACCTCTAAACTTGAAATAAATATAGCTCATTTTTGTCCTTTTTTCCTCTGCCAACAAAGTTGGAGAGGTATATGTATTCGGTCGCATCTGTCTGTTTGTCTTTCCGTCTTTCTATAATAGGGGTCGGCAACCTTTTTGCCTATGCAGGCGTATCAATGAGTGGACGGTGAGCCAGATAAATCCCATAAAAAGCTTGAAATATGATTTTTTTTATTTAAATCCATCTAGTTATATTTTGCTTCGAATTAATGAATGACATATGCTCGAAAATCAGTTAAACAAGAATGCCAATTAGTAATCAAAGAACTCAATTTAGTCATAGTTTATTTCAATCAAAGCATCTTTTGAATCTATTAAGAGAATAACAAATTTTTAAATAAAAAGTAAGCATGGTATCCCAATATTTGCTCACGGTGGGTCAAAATCCTTTTGCAGGGCAGATCTGGGCACGCAGGCCGTAGGTTGCCTACCCCTAGTCTACAAGATATCTCCAAAAGTACTCAATGAATTCCAATGAAATTTAGTGGAAGGGTGGGTAATGAGGTAAAGGAAGAGTTGATTAAATTTGGGAGTGGCAGTTCCAGGAATTTCTTTTTCATTGAGAGATATTTTTCCAGGTTTTTTTTTTTTAATACATTTATATATACACTCATGACTGTACACACAATATCTCCAAGGTTTCTCAATGAATTTCAATGAAATTTTGTGAAAGGGTGGACAATAGGCTATGGAAGATGCGTTTAATTTGGGGCCACTAATATCTTCAAAAGTTCTCAATAAATTTCAATGACATTTTGTAGAAGGGTGGGCAAAGGAAGAAATGATTAAATTTTGGGGTGGATTAATGCACAATTACTGAATAAATCAAATTCACTATTTATTTTTCTTTAAAAAATCGTTTCATAAAAATTCAAATATATCCGTGAATTTTTTCGCAGGTATTGACTAGTTAATAAATAATGTGTAATCAAATAAAAACACATTAAACATGTTATTGAAAAAATGGAATGACAAACAAGTACGATGTTAAGAAAAATTCATTCCTAAGCATGATCAGAGGCCCCCTAGAGACAATTATTGAACCAATTCTAAGTACTCCCAGAATAGGTTTAAAAGTCATCAGAGCTATCAAATATTGATGAGCTGTCACTTGTAGAATTTATTACATTGTAGTATTAAGCAAGTAATAATTTACAAGTTTTATTGTCAATATATGAGATGTTTACTGTAGAAACTGCCAACTTTCTTGACTAACGAGTGCAGCCTGGAAATAAACTAAAATGTGTTAACAGGTTATAAAAAGATCCACAAATGACAGTTACTAGTGTACAGCCGGTGTGGGCAAGGTCAGAGCAACCAAATGACTGCTTAGGCAATTGTTGTTACTAACAATTACATTGTCTTCCTTTTAAATTTACAATTAGCATGTGATAAACCCAGTCACAAAAGAATCATGTGACTATCACACCTACTTACTAAGCTCAAGTATTTTCACTTCAATATTCCCTTCCTTCCTGTTGGGGTTTTCCATACCTCAGCCCAATGAAGTGTAAACAAGTGTTGTATTTGTGTGCGTCAAATGTATATTGCTTTGTATATGCAAATATTTTGAAACAATTGACCTATTTTTTAAGAGACTTGGTTAGGAGACACCTTCATGAACCTTCACAGTTGAAAATTATTAACTGTTTTAATGGCTTCAAATTAGGTTTTAAGTCTTCTTTTTTCATTTTGATCATGACAATAAAGACATTTTATTTGATATTCACTATGTCCAAGTTCTCTACACACAGTGGCATCACTTAATTTATGGCCCTGTCGGCTGGGGCCTAGAATTTGCCGACTGCATCACCTGCAACCTGCCCCCCCCCCAATAGGGGCCACCTGTTCTTTCACCAAAGTTGCAAGACTCTATTAAAAAAAAACAAAAAAACCTCCAACTTTCGGAACTTTAAACTGATTTTGGCATTAAATGACCCATCTAGGGTTGATATGCCACTAAACAAATCAATCACTTAATTTAGGGACATGAGTATTCGGGTTTAAAAATTGAAATTATTTTGTCTTAAACCATACATAGATTAAAGTACATTTTTCTTTTCTCCTTTATGTATTTTAATATGAACGACTTAGGTACAGTAATATAACGTTAATTTGTCAAAAAATATTGGTCAAATAGTTAAGAGACACTCCAATTATCTGCTATTTGTATTAAATAACAAGTACACACAAACAAATTAAAGGAGTAAATGAAAGAACAAACACTAATACCTAACAAAGGTTTTTAATATGGCTTCACATCTACAGAGAAGATATTGATGCAATTAGACTCCTTATTTTAGGTATTTTTCGTTAAGTCCCCACCACACTAAATAATCATAGCTCACCATATTTGTTTGCTAAATAAATGTAAATAAGGATATTTCCATAACTAGGCTGTTATTATCTTATCTTATTGAGATAAAAACCTAGGGTTGTGGTTAGGGTCAATCAGTCAGTCAGTCAGTCAGGGCAAAGGTTAGTTTAGGGCTTTAAATTTTTTTTATTTACATTTATTTAGCAAACAAAAATACAGTGAGCTGTAATATAATTATTTAGTGTGGAGGGAACTAACAAAAAAGACACCTTATTACTTCCAATAGGACTTTTTCAGAACATTCTACCATGTTATTATAGAGATCAGTCTCATTTATGGGATTATTGTGTTGGGTGTTAGTTTCAACCTTTTACCATAAGTTCTTGATGGGGTTTTCAGTTTTCCAGCAATTGAGCCAGGCACCACAGCAACTAAACATAGGCTCTGACTAGTCTGGCAATGTGTTTCAGATCACTATCATACTGAAAAGCTCATGTTTACTGACCCATATGATTTTAGGCATATGGTAACATAACTGTATCCAATATTTCTAGAGACAACTTACAATCCATTACAGCCCTGTCAGCTGGGGCCTAGAATACGCCGACTGCATACCCTGCAGAGGGGTAAGACACCCCCAAATAGACGCCACCTATTTTTTAAAAATAACTGTTCGCCAAAGTTGCAAGACTCTAGTTAAGGAAAAGTAAACTTTCACCAAAGTCGCAAGACTCTAATTAAAAAAAAAATAATCTTTGACTAAAGTCGCAAGACTATTTTTAAAAAATAACCTTTCACCAAAGTCGCAAGATACTATTTTGCAGATTTTAAACTGATTTCGGCATTAAATGACCCATCAAGGGTTGATATGCCACTAAATCAATCAATCAATTTACAATCCATTATTCCCTTAATCCAATATATCAGACCAACATCATTCCCAGACATGCAGCAGCCCAACACCATAACACTCACTCCTCCTTGTTTAACTGTTGATTTAATCCAGTACAGGTGGTCTTGTAATGTACCTCTGACCCATCAGACCCAAAGTTATTAAATTTTTATTCATCAGTCCATATCCCTTTTGCAAGCTCCGGCCCTTACTCTTTGACGAACTGGACTTGAAAGCATGCTTGCATATTCTTTAAGGAAATGTGTGGCTTTTTGCAGGCTATACATCCCAAAAGTAAAAATTGCTGTGATGTTTATTGTGGTCACTCCTATTTTCAAATATTTTGGGCTTACATTATTACGTTCAATGGCAGTCATTTTCCTGTTGCTCATTGAAAGTCAGTGAATGTAACTATCCATTCATATGATGGTTTTTCTTTGTGGTCCGGATTTAGGCCTACACAAATAGCTACCAGTTGTGCTGTAGATATTCATGATATTGTAATCAGCACTTTTCTCACTTTTTTCAAGGTGTGTACTTAAACTAAGTGAAAAGGATGTTTATGACAAAATATTATTCAAAGAGCAATGTATTACTATATTTAAATTATTCCCGTCAAATCGTACATTATTCTAAAGGGCATAAAAGTGCTCGAATTTTAAACAGGATATTATGGACAGAAATTAAATAAAAGAAAAAAAATTATTATTTTAAAGTTAGCGTTTTCATGTCCCTAAATTAAATGATGCCATTGTATACATATATCCATATGTATTTCTTCTGAAAATGATAGAGAAAAAAATAATACATTTTGCTGCTTGATAGTGGGAGGAAAAAAAGGAGTTTTCCCTTTATTTTGAATATTTCTGGTACAGCTTTCTTTTACCTTTTAAACTGTGTACAAAACTAAACATGAACATCTATAAAAAGAATTATATATATGTGTATCATTTGAAGCTTTTTAATACTCATTAAACCTTCATTTGGTTAATGAAAATTTATATTTATATTTAACATAACACAATAAATCTTAAAAGAATTACAATTATAAAAAAACAGGTTTGGTTAATCACTCAATAGAAACCATCATGTGACCAACTTCTTTTGACAGTATGACGTGTTGGGGATGATCAATTAAAAAATTGGAAAAAGGTGTGATCAATGAATAAGTTACTTCTCTCACCATTTGTCAGGTATTGATCACTAAAAACGTCCAAATTTTCAAAAAACACTGATTTATTTTGTTAATGATTCTATAATTTTTCCCGCTACTTGAAAAAAATATGCCATTAATTTAAATAATTTAATCTAATTTGTTTGAGGTATATTTCATGAAGCCAGAATGTTCAGCTATTAAAAAAAAATGCTTAAATTAAAAATGTTTATAATTGTTTTGTGTCATATCTGTGATTTGTTTATTTGCTGCAAAATAGAAAAGGCAAGGTGAACATCCTCTAAGTGTGCTGATTCATTGTTTTTTTGCCAGTGGTTGTAATTATTTTATACATGTATCTGATGATGTCACTGCCATTCTTAAATTATATACAATTACATCAGTGCACAGAATGTCAGTTTAACTTGAAAAGATATTTTTTAAAAACAAACTTTCAACTATCACATGCTATTGTGGACATGGAAATAATTTCCATAACTATTTGTGTACATATAAGTTGTAAAATACCAAAACATTAAATAGTTTGGAATTTATTAAAAATAATCAGCTTTTAAATTTTGAGAGCCATTAGAAATTTCAAATAGATTCTCAGATATTGAACAAGTTAATAATATATTTTACAAAGTTAAATGTAGTTTAGATTCAAGTTATGCCACCTCAATCATTACTAAATAATATTACTGATATGCTAATGCATTGGATCATCTTTACCAACATTTAACATGCACTAAAAACATTAGATAATTGTGCTGGATGAAAGAGCTTATATGTAGACCTGTGTGCAACAGGTCTACATATAATCTCTTTCATCCAATAAAGACTTTCAGCTCTGGGTAATTTTTTACAGACTTTTTGTAGACATGTTGACTATAATGCTTATCAGATCAGGTAACATGCTCTGCTGTTTAGAACAAATGCAAAATAAATGTCATCGGCATTGAGTAGCACAGGTGGTATTTGTAGTAAATGGGGTTTACACAAAAATCTTCTTTTGTAGAATATTATCAATAATAGGTTAACAAACAGGTTAGGCAGAGCTCAATGCACATGACAAAGTGTGAAAATCCATCCCAAAAGATGATCCAATCAAGATCTTTTAATCATACGCATGGCCACCTGTCATAACCCAAAGTAATGACTAAACCATTATATGCAAAACAAATTAGATTTCTCTATCTTATGAGAACAAGATGCAAGGGAGGTGATCTCATGTGTATATGACTCAAGGAAAATAATCTGGATTACATAATTGTAACTTGTCCTACATAAGTACTTCTGGTGCTTCCCATATTTTCTCCTCCTCCAAGGGGAGAATGTAGCCAAAGTAAAGACAAGCCTAACACCCACATAAAGATGACTATGAAAGTAGTATTTTTAGGTTGTCTACAGCAAAAAAAGAATGACATTAAGTTATAACATAAGTAAATTGTCAATTATAAGTAAATTACTGAAATTACAAATTAACCCTTTTAGAGCTATAGCCTTTTTGACCATATAGCAAAAAACTGTCAACATAGGTTTCTTCAGTTTTTAAGCTTGTCCGGCTGGCCTTTTTAGCCCGATATATCGCCCATGTAGTGTTTTTGGCTAGTTTTCGAGTCTGATATATCAGCTTGGCATTGTTATAAGGGTTAAGAGATGAGGATGTAAATCAAGATAAATTAAAACTCCACCTATTAGAAAAATAATGTGGCTTTGATGAATAAAAGTGCTGGAAGTTGCTTGACTCTTAAATTCATGGACAACTTGTAACCACTTGTATTGACAGTGGAACTCCTCAAGGAATAGGATTACAAATAATGAAACTCTTCTGTGAATAGAAAATATTTTCTTTTAAATCACCTAATGGTCAAAGTTATTTCCTTTGATAATGACATTCATTTTTTTATTTTCTATGAATTTAAGAGATAATGGGTAGCACATCTATGCATTGCAATGGTCTAAGTTCAAATTGATCCACTGATAGTGTAAGTGTTGTTTTAGTTCCAAACAAATCTATTCCATTTGTAATCTACTTTTATTTTTCCAACAAACTGGTATGGAGCAAAAGAAGAGCATCAACCCATAATACAGTGTTTAACAATAACATGCGCATTGAAACATTGGTCATTTATTTTGTTCCTTAATTAAGTACTTCCAAATTCAATGATCTTATATCATATTTGTGAAAGTAACATTAATAGTCAACAGAGACAATTAGCATTCCAAGAGAAATTATGAATCACAGCCACCCATATATGCTGTGTTCAGGGTGATCAATTAAAAAATTTGAATAACGGGTGATCAATGAATACGTTACTTCTCTCACCATTTGTTGGGCTGTGATCACTAAAAAAGGTCTGACTTTTCAAAAGAAAAACAAGCGGGCACAAACCAGTGACTAATTTAGCATAAAATTACAATGCATATTGAAACCCCCTCTAAAAAGCTATTATGGGGGGAATTTTCAAAAAACAAAAAAACAATTTTCTCTACTCATTAAGGTGAGTGTGTGTGCAAAATTTCAAGTTTCTACTATGAACAGTTAGGGCTGGGCAAAGTCCAGATACATATAAATGTCAGAACAAATGAATAAGCTAAACCCAGCAATAAACCAGTGTTGTGGGTAGCAGTGATTAATTCCCAAATATTTCAAATTAACAAATTTTCAAGTAAAATTTCAATTTTGAATTCAGGTAAATAGTTGATAAGTAACATCATAGTACAACAAATCAGTACATACCTATTTAAAATCAAGTGGCAGTAAGCTTAGCCAAAAAATGCCAAAAGCATGCCACACAACTGCAAAATAGCTCTCAAAACAACTCATGTTAATCACTTACTGGTGTTGACAAGTCAATGCAAGTACCCAACAATAACTTTAAAAGTAAAAGAAGTTCAAGAAAACATTTGTGATTGTTACCTATAAAATTATGAATAATCTTGAATTGTTTCATTATGCATGGAACTAAAGTAAAAGAAATTGAAAATAATATCGACAAGAAGAAATCAGAAAAGGTGATGTTTAAATGTACTTTTTAATTCGACTAAAAACAAAAGTGAATGTTATGCAAAACAACAAAAACACATTCAAATAGTTCTTCAGATGATTGAACTTCTTGTTGTTTGTGTTGTTAACACAACGTTTTTGCTGATCCATTCTTCGGCCTTCTTCAGGTGTCATGTTAACAACACAAACAACAAGGAGTTCAATCATCCAAACTATTTGAATGTTTGACCCTTCTCAAAACTATAGAAAAAAAACAAAAATACTCTTGACTAATTTCAGAGTAAATAACATTCATTCATTCACCAAGCAACACACACTAAAGTATTCAATCAGGTTATTGATTGTTATCAAAATATTTCTTGCTTGCTTTCTTTCCATCTAATCAGATCAGAAAAACAGAATTTCATGAAAGGATTTGCAATTATTCAAAACCTAATCTCAGCATTAAAAATTTCATCTCAAGAAAAAAAATTAAAGAGCAACATATGAAATAATCATTATTTTTTCTAATTACCGTCAATTCTGTGTGTGTTGTTTTCATCACGTTGACAGAATATCACAGATTTTACAAGTACTAGATTGAGAACTCATCATGCTTTTCCTTAAATCCAAACTTTTTCTTTATATATGCAATTTCATAGTAAAGAACAGCACCAACAGCAGGACCAGCCCTAGTTACCGGCAACAAGGGCAGTCGCCCAGTCATGTGTCTGAGACAGTAGGACTTTCCAAATACAAATGGAAAAATGAAAAAAATGGATAAATTAAACAGAATAAAAACAGTAAAAATGAGAAAATTCCCTGGTATGAAGTCAGATTTTTCAGGAATATTTGACTGTTAAATACTTTCTGTTGTGGTGAAACTAAGAGAAACAAACAATTGGCAGAGAGGATTCTCACGACCGACGACAAACTCAGTCAGGCTTAGCTAGTTTGGTGAGAAAGAGTGCTCACAATAGATGGGACCTGGGAGGGAAAGGAAGTGGGATGAGGCTAGGTCACAAGTACTTTAAAGGGCGCCGAAGATCAGCTGGCACGGTTCACCAGAAACCCTAGGGCCCTGAACAACAGTGATAAGTCCTGATACTTGACGAGAACACAAAAGTTACGTAACCACATATCGACAAAATAATGTCACTTGTTCTCTTGTTAAGAGTTTAGCTACAAACACTAAAACAGTGAAATGTGTTGTTTCCTTATTGAATTCCTCGGGGTTATTTGATAAGAAAGCAAATAATCGTAACAAGTTAGTAAACTTTAATTTCGAAAATAAAGTCATTTTTTTCAACTGCTGAAAATGTCGATATACTACATCGGGCTTTTATCGATGATTTCATTTTATTTTGTTGATTTTATGTTTTTTCATATCATCAAAACCCTTTTACTGCATTGTATCCCAATTTCTTTTCGACTTTAGCACCATCATTTAACATGGTTTTATTTATCTAAATCACTAAGTAAACAAAAGTTTAGTTTATTGTCATGCCTCGTAGAGGAGGAGATACAATTGACGGTCTAAAAAAATCAGTTGGCAGCAACAGAGGTTAACATAGATCTACGAAACCCAAGAAGTACTAGACAGAAGAGAAATAACAAAGATAATTATTTTACTTTAGGACTAACTGAAAAAAAATGTTAACTATCATTGAGAGAACAGCATGTCTACTACTAAAGGTTTTGACAAACTAAAATTGTATAATAGTTTTTGGCGATCTTTCATTTTATGTCGGTAAAATGGGAGGTTACTCCCACTTGGTGAATTACAAAAAACAAAATACGGGTAACAAATGGACAATAATAAATTGTTTACAGTGGATAAGTGAAATTCATAAACAAATTGTCAGCAGTCGACGAAAAACTATTTTTTTAGCAATGAACGTAACAGGACAATGCGGTCTTCAGTACATTTTACAACAAAAGAAGTCATCATATGATCGAATAAACTCTCATTTTCTTTACTTTCCTCGTGTGAATTTTTATATCGAGTAATTTGACCTGCACTTAAAACCGTCGTCCTAAAATTATTCAACCACATGTTGTGATTGTTATTCAAATTTTTAAATTTTCGTAAATGTTGAAAGTTTTTTTTAACAAAACAGTAACACACTACTCAGTGTTACTGTTTAATATAAGAGGAATTAATAATTCTATTTTGATGCTAAAAAAATGTAATCAAGTCAAAACTATGACAATCAGAATGAAATAAGCATTTATTTCAGCCTTCACTTGTTATTTTGATGAAGCAGGCATTTTAAAGGATTTTAACAATTTAATCGGTACTTTAAACAATAACATCGTGGTCGTTTGTTCAGTCACTCATTAAAATTTAAGTAAACAAATCTCTAAAACTGTAGAATATTCGTTAAAAAGATGGATAGAAAAAATTAAAATATATGAGGTAATTTCTGTAGGGAAAACATATGTCATACACTATGTTTATGACAAATATCTCTAAAACCGAAAGACACCCCCTTGAAAATAAAATAAAAAATTCACACACCCCAAAAAGAAGAGTTGATGAATGAAATTTTAAAGAAATGATCAGCACTTTAAGAACAGCTAAAGTAAACCATATATATATATTTTTTTAAATAAGACTTTAATGTTTTTAAACTTATATACCTAATGAGGCGTAAAATGTGTCGGTCTCCTGTTTCGAAGGATGGCCTAAACCGCAACTTGGGAGTCCGGCTGTTGTCCACAAAGACAGGGATCAATTTACATCATAAACATTATTAAAAATCGGTCCCCCAGTTTAGGGCCATAATAACATGCACTGGGATGAATAGAGTATACATTTAATGTTGTTTACGACGAAGGATAAAAACGAATCAGTGAGTAAAATTAAGAGTATTTATACTTACAAATGAATATTATGCAGTCTATACTCCAATGTAGACAGTAATTAATCCACAAACATACATTACTGCCTAAAAAACACTGGATCTCAAAAAAACATTGCCAAGTTAGTAAAATTCCGTCTGTCAGATTAATGCAAAGTCAACTACTGTTGTCTGTTACGTTTCTGGTGAAGTTTCGTATAATTTCTCGAAATGTTTTAATCATGATATTTCGTATAAGAATATCAATATTTCCGTGATTAAAAATTTATTTTTTATTTTATAATATAGTTTAACTCCGTTATTTTTCTAAATATTTCAGAGCTATCAGAGCTAGTACCTCCAGTCTGACATATCTAGACGTAACCGGAATGAATACAACGATGTCTTTCTCGATGTTTATAAAGACAAACAAATTCAATGGTTTAAAGCATTATTCTCCCTTTAATGGATTGTTGGGGGTATACATTTTAAAGGTAATCCTTGGTTTGATGAGGTTACATTTCGGTTGGCTATAAAATGGCTATTTCCAGGTAACTTTGGCTATAAAAATGACTATTTCCGGTTTTAACATTAGTTTCTAAACCAAAACCCAGCAGACGACATTGTTTGGGGGCGGGGTTATTAGGGTTAGGTTGCTGCTTAAATTTAAATCTTTTGTAATAAAAACTAAGCAAAAAACCTAATCAATATGTCGCCATAACCCTAATCGTACCCCAACCCCCACCAAAAAAACAATATGTCGTCTGCTGGGTTTAGATAGAGTATAATTTTAAAACCGGAAATAGCCATTTTTATAGCCAAAGTTAACGGGAAATAGCTTTTGTAGCCAACCGTGGTCAAACCAAGGATTACACATTTTAAAAGGCAATTCTGTTGCTTTCCCATCAATAATAAGGCTAATTAAAAAAAAAAAAATTCAAAAGTGTTCAGTTTAAAGTGTCAAAATCTCGTCAACTAGAAAACTATATTGGATGCCTTGTCGTGGGCTAATGGTTAGCAAAATAGTCTTGCTGATCATTGCTACAGAGTAGTGAGTTCAATCTTCACTGGGTGCCCCATATTTCTGGCCTTGTGCCAAAATTAAGCTACAGCCCCTCTCCCTTCCTACCCTCTTATTAAACAACCTAGCTCTCTTTTCTCCCCTCTCTCTTCCTACCCTCTTTTCTCCCTTCTCACCCTCTTATTAAATTACCTAACCATTTTCTCCCCCTCTCTTCCTACCCTCTTATTAAACTACTTGACTTTCTTTTCTCCCTTCCCACCCTATTATTAAACTACCTAACCATATTGTCTACCCTCTTATTAAACTTTATTTTCTGAGCCCTCCCTTCCTACCCTCTTATTAAACAACCTAACTTTCTTTTCACCCCTCTTTCTCCCTCCCTACTTTCTTATTAAGCTACCTAACTTTCCTTTCTTGACTCTCCCTTCCTACCCTCTTATTAAACTACTTAACTTTCTTTTCTCCCCTCTCCCTTCCTACCCTCTTATTATACTTTGTTTTCACCCCTCTCCCATCCTACTGTGTCTGTCACACTTATGTGTCAGTAGCAGCCATCAGCCAAGCCTGTTGTTGTACACTTATGATAATCATCGGGGAAGCGACAGGTCATGAATTAGTATTTTATAAATATAATACTTAATTGTGCATTAGGTGACTGATGCAATCATAAAATGATAAAATTTATTCGCAATAAAGGGTAAATGCATTAGAAACATTTGTTGATGCCATTTGTGAAACATGTAAGAAACTCATTAAGAAATTTTCTTTGTGTCTAATGATAGCATCAATAGCCTAAACTCAACACATACTAATATATTTTTGTTTAATATTCTAAGATCAGGGGCGTAGCTGAGGAAGGTGGGGGGGGGGGATTTCAAATCGACTGGGCCTCCAATGTAGGGGGTCCCCAAAAGCTATATGAATAGTAGTTCAGCTACTACATTTCTACTAACACTATACAATAACAAATCTCTAGCAACATCACTGCCTTTAATAATTTTGTTTTTATAAGCATGGCAGGTTTCATCAAATCTCACTAAATGAGTGGTTTCCAAACATTTCATTACCTAGGACCATGTTTATTTAAATTAATTTCCATATGGACCCCAAGCTTTTGAAAGGTCTGCCCACGGATAGTTTTGTAGACCCTCGGGAGACCGTGGCCCCCTAGTGAAGAACCACTGCACTAAATGTTGCAAAGGGGGACCCTCAAGAAGCCAAGCCCCCCATGGCCCCAAATTTCCAGCTATGTCCCTGTCCCAGATAAAGCATTTTTATTATTCTACAGATTGTTCTGACTAGTATCCTCATCTTTGTTTTTAAAACAATTTTTCAGCAGATGTGTTCTTTGGACTTCCTCAGGTGTATGTTGCATCTGGTCATCTTTGTGTGTTGTCCAGAATTATTTTCCATCACTTCAACAGGAATAATTTGAAGATCTGAGCATGTAAGCTCCATGCACATGTGGAAAATTATTGGACCAGACTAACTACTACTCTCAACATTATATAGCAAAAAAATAAAAATAGCATTCCAAGAGAAATTATGAACCACAGCCGCCCATATATGTTGTGTTAGGGGTGATCAATTAAAAAGTTGGAAAAAGAGGTGATCAATGAATAAGTTACTTCTCTCGTCTTTTGTTGAACTGTGATCACTAAAAATGGTCTGAATTAAAAAAACAAAAACAAGCAAGCACAAACTAGTGACCAATTTAGCATAAACTAACATTGCATATTGAACTCCAATCTAAAAACCTATTTAGGAGGGTTTTTAGTGGGAGGTTCAATTTGTAATGTAAGTTTATGCTAAATTGGTCCCTTAGTTTGTGTCTGGCAGCATTCATGTTTGTTTTTTGAAAATTCAAACTTTTTAGTGATCACTTCCCAACAAAATACGAGAGAAGTAAATTATTCATTGATCACCCTTTTCTCCAATTTTTTAATTGATCACCACCAACACGACATGCTGCCAAAAGACATTGGTTACGTGACGGTTTCTATTGAGTGACTAACCTAACCATTTCCATCTAAAGATTGCAAGCCATTGTGTCAATAGATGCAGAATGTTTTTGATGCTTTTTGTAACAAGTGTAAATGGGTAAATATGGCACATCCATTCAGAAAAAGAAACACCTGTGCACAACACAAACGTGAATGACACCTGTCAGAGAAAGTCGACCCAAATAATCAGCAAAGACTTTGCGATGTAATGTGTCAATACCTGCTGCTAGCAATATAAAAATCTAATTACAGCATAATTTAAACTGGGTCACATAATCTGTCAATTTGATAGCAGGGATATACCTATAAAATCACCCAAAGAGCAAAGCCATCTTTTAGAGCAGGGCTGGGCAAACTTTTCTCCCCGAGGGCCACGTGGAACATCTGTAAGGTCTCTAGCTGGCAGCATTCGACAAAAAATTTATACAGTATTTTTATTAAATTTGACTAGTTTTTACCTTCATCCTAATTTTAGTTGCTTTTATACAACTTATTAATTCGGGCCACTGTTTCTATAGCTGATTGGAAAAAGCATCTAGGTGTAAACTAGTCATCCCTCTGGCAATGAGATGTGAGTTTGATTCTCACTGAAAGCTTACTCTTTATTTCCGATTGCGCTGTTATTCGTTGCCATAGAAACAGTGGCCCAAATTAATAAGTTGTATAAAAGCAACTAAAATTAGGATGAAGGTAAAAACTAGTCAAATTTAATAAAAATACTGTATTACAATACTGCATCCAATAATAATAAAGATTGATTAATAAAATTTATTTTCACATAAAAATACAAGTATTTATACAACTGTATGGTACACAAAGAAAGTAACAGATAAAACTGTATGCTGTGAAAAAAACAGTAATTTTATAAGCAAGCACGAAACTGGCCTTTGTGACAGCCACTTGTATGGTTGTTTGTTTTACAAAAACAGTTTGTTGTTGTTTTAAATTTCTCAACATGCCATTGGCTTTTTCGCTGGAGTTTACTTTCTGATGAATGATTTCCAAAGTTACTGTGCTCAGTTTGAAAATGTCTCTACAAATTATACTTCTTAAAAACAGCAACACTGCCATACTTCCAACATTTGTAAAAGAAATACTTGTAAGCCCATTCCTTGTTAAATGTACAGCATTCATTTTCAATTTTTTGTTTTTTTGTAGTTTTGTAGCACTCATTGTTAGGATAATAAAATTTGAAATAAGATATATTAAAAGACTTTAAAATAATACTCCATCCTTTGCTATCATATGTTTCTGTTTTCAACATGACTGCGAAATCTCATTGTAGTCTCGTCAGGCGTATTATTCTTTGCAAGAATGTCTGGGATCACACAAATTGACATCACTGTGCACAAATGTTTTGCAGGCCACACAAATAAGCTTCATGGTCCACATGTGGCCAGCGGGCCGTAGTTTGCTCACCCCTGTTTTAGAGGTAAGAGTAAAATCTATGCTATGATCACTATCAATGTTACACGTTTTTATGCTTCATCTAATAGTAACAAATATTCAAGATAATATTACTACTAATACTACAGGTGTCCCCCATTATAATGCAGGTGTTGGGGTCCAAGAAAGCCAACTGCATTATAACCGAACCGCAATCACTGTGGGTGGGAATGGGATATTCAAAGGTGGCCAATAGATGAAAGACAACAAACATCGTCCATCGTATAAAGACTAAGTGAGATTTGAACAAATAAACAAAGGCATTCTTTAATGTTTGTTTACTATTAAATAATACCATTAAAATATTTACAATATATTACAAGGTATACAAAATTTCAGTATTGAAAAACAAAATATTTACATCAATGACTTGAGCCTTTGAACCCTTAGCCTCTGCACCTTTAGATACCCTGTACCTGAGCACCTGGGGGGAAAAGGAGAAGAAAAAATTATATAAAAAGGTTTTGTTCATTGACTACTGAAATGTTTTTATCTAATTCATTTCATCTTTACAGTTGGTTTGGCAGCATAAGTCAAATATATTTCTTAGTGGGGATGGGTGAGAGTTGTGTCACCTTGTCATCAAATGGGCTTACGGTGTAGTAAAATAATGCTCAGCCCGAAATATCAGACTAATCAGAGAAATTTTCTGGACGAGTGGCTGATAATATAGGTAAAAATGTTGGGGTTCACCAACCACCTGCCTTATATCGCGAACAACGCTATAACAGGCCACATTATATCGGGGAATGTCTGTACAAATGTATGTAAACAAAATATGTATGTAAATCAAATATGGCAGCGCCAAATATTTAGGGAAATTAAGGAATAAGTCTAAATAGTTAAATTTGATTTTTTGCAACTGTTAATTCCTGTAGCCCAGGCAGTAGCACAGCTATCATGGTGAGATAGCACTGCCGACGGAAGCAGGAGGCGCCTAGCCCCGCCTTTGTTACAGGTGTTAGAAGTGCCCTATTCGAGGGTGTACATGTGTCTGCCCGTGAGTGTGTCATCCCCCGCCACACACACACCACTGGCAGCCAAAAAACCTTAATGAAAGCAAAAAAAAATTTGTCATTAGAATATCAAATAAGACTAAGAGAAGTAAATAAAAGGCGGTCAGAAAGTCAGGGTCCAGTCTAAGAGATATTTATATTGGTAATTGAACATTGTATGTCGAAGAAACGGTCACAAATTCAGTTTTACATTAGGCGTACATTGTAAATTGATCACTCACTTTAGAGCCAATTCACTCAGCCCCCCCCCCCCAAATCGCCAAAAAGCTATGGTCAGATTCATTTCTTTTCGATTTTTAAGAAGAGGCAAGAAACTGAGATCCCTTTTCTTTACAAGTGACCGTTTTTGCCCGTGTTTACAGGTACTGTCAATTTTCAAAAATATCTTTTTAGAGTTTAATCAAAGAATGTGTTTATCAGATCTTTCCTCAATCTTTTCACAACAAAAGGTATAAACAAGTTTGAGGGTTTTTCCTAGGTGTCAATTCTCCATAGACCCCCAGTAATACCTTTGTAGACTGTCATGGGTCAGTGGCCCCCAGGTTAGGAACCATCATGGCGACACCATAATCTTTTCAGCGCTTAGGTCCTCTAAAGGTCTTATGCCGGCCCTGTATATCAATAAGTGTTTCCTACTTGAGAAAACATTAAACTTGTTTTTTATACAAGTGAAACATTAACTGAAATCATTTTAATTTCAAATTTACAAAAAATAACAAAATTTTAGTCTGCATGTTCACTAATAATTGCAAACAATTTTTGGTCTTCTACAGGGGCGGATCCAGCCTGTTGAGCTGATCGTCTTCCAAAATCTTTGGGGGTGGCTTTTAGGGCTTTTAAGGGGAGCTCCGGAAAACTTTGAAAATTATGTATCCAAGATTGGCTAAAATTGCGTTTCAGGGCATATCAGCTACTGAAATTCAGATAAATAAAAATTTTCGGAAAAATGCTAATGGTCTTGAAGGTTGCCAATGTCATGTGTTGAGACGAAAAGATTTACAACTCGGAAGACACTCAGAAAACAAAATTCTGAGGGTCTTCTAGAAGACCATGGAAGCCCCACTGGATCCGTCCCTGCAGGGTATGGGGAGATTGCAAGAGTCCATCCCTATATCTTTTCCCGAAAACATCCTTTCTCTCGAACGGTCAGTATTGTGATCTGGAACCCAAGTAAAACATGTACAGGTTAGAGTTAGGGATAGGGTTTTCGTAACAATAAAGACCCAGTATTTTCGGTCTTTTTTAGGCAATTTAATTTTTTGTGGGGAGCCGATCGTACTTTAATGTTACGTGCGTTAGCTTTTGTTAGGGACTAACAAAAAACTAATTTAACTCAGAAATTAACATTTGCAGCGATTGAAGCAGTATCAGTAATTATTTGATTATTCGTGTTAATCGATTCAGTTTTCTTGCTGTTGTTTTTAATTTGCTCACTTTATTTTTTAATTTGCCAGCTGTATTTTTTAATTTGCTCGCTGTATTTTTTAATTTGATTGCTGTAATTTTTAACTTGCCCAGGAAAAGGTACAGACACCAATCCGGATTTCTCCCCTGTCAAACTGGATCATTGGCTACTTGATTCGTTGGACCAAACCGGGCAGACCATGACCTTCTTTTGTTACCAATAGGGATAAGCAGGTTGGTGTACTTAAACTGTTTTCCACTTCACGGTGACAGGAAAATTGCGAAACGGAATAGTCAAACCCGGATGCAAGCAGCCATCTTCTGTTGTTTTTTATTCTTGTCAAATGAAATTAAAAGATTGTTACGTATATAGTCATATATTTTCCACAAATACTGAGATCATAAATGCAGCTGGTTTTATTTGTCTCTAGACCATGACCAGTCGCTTTGCTGGTGGTTATCATGTGTACAAAACAGGCTCAGCTGATGGCAACTGCCAGGGGCGTAGCTGGAGATTGGCGTGTGCTTGAGGGGGCCCTCCAACATTTAGTGAGATTTGTTATTGTATAATATTAGTAGAAATGTAGTGGGTGAACTACTATTCAAAAAGCTTTTTTTTAATCCCCCTCCCTCGGCTACACCCCTTGCTGCTCCTAATACTATAAGTGTGATAGGCACAGACGAAAAGATTTAAAACTCGGAAGACGCTCAGAAAAAAGTATAAATACAAATGTTCGGAAAAATTCTGAGGCTCTTCCAGAAGACCCTGGTAGACCACCTGGATCCGCCCCTGTTCTATCCATATGACGAATTATGTTTTTCCAAATGAAACTATAAATCTTAAACATGCAAAAGGTGACAAATATTAAATTATATTTTCCTCAGAGAACCTCGAATGTTTGAATTTGGAAAGAAACTCTTTATTTTAAAATTGTTTACCGTTCGATTTCGTTCATTTTCACTACATATGACAAGCGTGTTGTAAATATCTACATCAAAACCCTAGCTCTTTGTTGCATACTAGCAAGACTATTTATATTGGAATATTATCTTACAGAAACGGAAAATGTCATTAGGTTTATACAAATATATTAACATGTCAGTATCATAAAATCAAAGAAAAAAGAGAAATCACACCAGTATGCTGTTATATAGTTGCAAATGACGGGGGATGATTCTGGATTTCTTGTTGTCT
>VCCN01006457.1:4908910-4924321 GCA_006491835.1 Architeuthis dux
ACTTTAAATTACAATTTAAAACACACTCACCTGGGAAGCCTATGAAACTTCAATGTGGGGTTTCATGAAACATTTGTACAGCATTATTATGCTTTAGTGACTTTAAATTACAACTTTCAAATCCACTCACCATAGGTGAGTAACCTGATCAATGGAAACATATATTTGGGGTTACACAAAACAATTGTACAGCATCATTATCGTTTATTGATTTGAAATTACAACTTTCAAACCCACTCACCATAGGTTAAAAACCTGATCAATGGAAAAATCTATTTGGGGTTACATGAATCAATTGTATAGCATCATTATCATTTATTGAGTTTAAATTACAACTTTCAAACCCACTCACCTGAGAAGCCTAATCAATGGAAACATCAATGTGGGGTTTCATGAAACAATTGTACAGCATCATTATCATTTAGTGACTTTAAATTACAACTTTCAAATCCACTCACCATAGGTGAGAAAGCTGATCAATGGAAACGTCTATTTGGGGTTACACAAAACAATTGTAGTACATCATTATCCTTTATTGAATTTAAATTACAGCTTTCAAACCCACTCACCTGAGAAGCCTGATCAATGGAAACATCAATTTGTGATTACATCAAACAATTGTATAGCATCATTATCCTTTATTGACTTTAAATTACAATTTTCAAACCCATTCACCATAGGTGAGAAGCCTGATCAATGGAAACATCAATTTGGGATTACATGAAACAAATGTACAGAATCACTATCCTTTATTGACTATAAATTTGCAACTTAAATTAGAACTTAACTTAATTTGCAACCGTATGTGAGAAGCCTGATCAATGGAAACATCTATTTGGGTTACATGAGACAATTGTACAGCATCATTATCCTTTATTGAATTTAAATTACAACTTAACTTAATTTACAACTGTAGGTGAAAAGCCTAAACAATGGAAACATCAATTTGGGGTTTCATGAAACAATTATACAGCATCAGTCCTTTATTGACTTTAGATTACAGTTTCAAACCCACTCACCATAGGTGAGAAGCCTGATCAATGGAAACATCTATTTGGGGTTACATGAGACAATTGTACAGCATCATTCTCTTTTATTGACTTTTAAATTACAACTTTCAAACCCCCTCACAACAGGTGAGAAGCCTGATCAATGGGAACATCTATTTGGGGTTACACGAAAAAATTGTACTGCATCATTATCCTTCATCGAATTTAAATTATAGCTTTCAAACCCACTCAACTAAGAAGCGTGATCAATGGAAACGTCAATGTGGGTTTTAATGAAACAATTGTATAGATTCATTATCCTTTATTGACTTTAAATTACAATGTTCAAACCCACTCACCATAGTTGAAACACCTGATCAATAGAAACATTTATTCGGTGTTACAATTGTACAGCATCATTATCCTTTATTTATTTTTCATGAAACAATTGTATAGCATCATTATCGTTTATTGATTTGAAATTACAATGTTCAAATCCACTCACCATAGGTGAGACGCCTAATCAACAGAAACATCTATTTGGGTTTACATGAGACAATTGTACAGCATTATTATCGTTTATTGACTTTAAATTACAACTTTAAAACCCACTCACCTAGGAAGCCTAATCAATGGAAACATCAATGTGGGGTTTCATGAAACAATTGTACAGCATCATTATCCTTTTGTGACTTTAAATTACAACTTTCAAACCAACTCACCATAGGTGAGAAACCTGATCAATGGAAACATCTATTTGGGTTTACACGAAACAATTGTAGTACATCATTATCCTTTATTGAATTTAAATTACAGCTTTCAAACCCACTCGCCATAGGTGAGAAGCCTGATCAATGGAAACATCAATGTGGGGTTTCATGAAACAATTGTAGGGCATCATTATCCTTTACTGACTTTAAATTACAACTTTCAAACCCACTCACCATGGGTGAGAAACCTGATCAATGGAAACATCAATTGGGGGTTACATGAGACAATTCTACAGCATCATTTTCTTTTAAATTATAACTTTCAAACCCCCTCACAATAGGTGAGAAGCCTAATCAATGGAAACATCTATTTTGGGTTACATGAGACAATTGTACACATCATTATCATTTATTGACTTTAAATTACAACTTTAAAACCCACTCACCTGAGAAGCCTAATCAATGGAAACATCAATGTGGGGTTTCATGAAACAGTTGTAGGGCATCATTATCCTTTAGTGACTTTAAATTACAACTTTCAAACCCACTCACCATAGGTGAAAAACCTGATCAATGGAAACATCTATTTTGGGTTCCATGAGACAATTGTACAGCATCATTATCCTTTATTGAATTTAAATTACAACTTTCAAACGCACTCACCTGAGAAGCCTGATCAATAGGAACATGGGGGTTACATGAGACAATTCTACAGCATCATTTTCTTTTATTGTCTTTTAAATTATAACTTTCAAACCCCCTCACAATAGGTGAGAAGCCTGATCCATGGGAACATCTATTTGGGGTTACATGAAACAATTGTATTTCAATTTACAACTTTCAAACCCACTCACCTGAAAAGCCTGATCAATGTAAACTATTTGGGGTTACATGTGTTGGATATGGTGTGATTACCTTCCAACAATAAAACTCCAGGAATATATACTTTGTAATGTATGTGCCAGGAATAATGTGTATGTCTTATTTTAAAAAATCAGAATTTCCCCAATCCTTTCCTGAGTGTAAAGATTAGTAAGGACAAGAGTTATGTCCCTTACACGGATTTTACAATTAATAAAAACAAGAAAAACAAACAGGGCTACAGTTTGAAATAACCAGGTGACTTTTCTAACTGACAAGGTAAGATATTTATTAACCCAATGAGTACCAAACAAGGGTTCCCAATAAACAAAAGGAATATATTTGTAAGGGTAAATTCGTTACCGTTCCTTGCAAATGAATAACAAGGTTAGTCGTAAGGGATAATGAATACTAGCACTGAAGATAATACGGCTAAGATAAGGCAGCTCTTTTACGGTAAGATAGGTCGATAACAAAGGACAAGATAACAGTAATTTTAAACCTAGGAGGGAAAAAAGGGGTGGTAGAAAATATCAAGGGCAGATAATTTGTATTTATTTTTTCAGTGCTAGCTTTATTTTATTTGTCTGTGACCGTTATACATGAAACAATTGTACAGTATCATTATCCTTTATTGAATTTAAATTTACAACTTTCAAATCTACTCACCTTATTGAATTTAAATTACAATTTAACTTAATTTACAACCTAGGTGAGAAGCCTAATAAATGGAAACGTCAATTTGGGGTTTCATGAAACAATTGTACAGCATCATTATCCTCTATTGAATTTTTTCTTTTTAAAGGAGTAAAATTAGTTGAGGATAAGAATAAAAAAACTTGCCCTTCGCGGCCAAGTCCCAACCAATGCTTCGACTTTTAACTGTACATCCGACCAATTCTTCTCCAGACCCCCCCCCCCCAGCTGCCTAACCGCAGTGCTAGTGCACCCTTAGGGCCTTTGCGCACTAGGCAACCGCCTTGAGTAATGAATGGGAAAAATCCTGCAGAAGACAACATTTTAGCAGGTTGTAAAAACAAGATCGTCCTCTTCTTGTCATTACAAAATATCTCCCAGTTACTTAGACAACGTATTTTCACATATTCCTGGTGGAAACTGAAGTTTCACGCCTAGTGTTTTATGTAATAGCTGGTGGCCTCCGGTTGGCCAAATACCAGATACACAAGTTGACGATTGGCTAATGAAAATACACAAGTCACGTGTGCATAGACGGGAAGAAACAAGATGGATGTCAGAATACAGAATTCTCCAATTTTACAAAATGGATATTCTTCATGTTAGATTCTATTCCTAATGCAGTCACAGACAACTTTGAGGCATTTTTTTCAATTTTTCATTCAAATCGAAAAGAAACACCTCTAAAAAAAGTCAAATTCAATTAAATATGTGTGAAGCCGACAATTTATTTTTAAAACAATTCTAAAACAACTTGAACAAATCTTTTAACAATTAATTCTTTTAATAATGCTGTTACAATGAAAATTCACAGTATTTGAAAAAAGTTCCAGCTGCTAATATCCTTATTTTAGGCCAACTGTTCACTTTTTGAAGAAAGTTTCATTTTAAGTTTAGAAGAACTATATGATGTACTAACTTGATAGAAGAAGGGACCAACTCTGGATCTTGCCTATTTCAGCAAAAAATGTGATAATTTACAGACCCAATATTCTGAAAATGTTGAAACTAGTATATCGGGTTCTGGCACATTTTTTGAGTTATCATTTATTTTGTGTAGAATCTTGTCAATCTGGTTAAATCATATCTAAAAACCACCCAGAACAGAACTTTAGTGGTATCTCTAATGATAATTGTGACAGAGGGGCTGTTCCTGACAGTCTGTTAGCACTAGTAACCATTCAGGATCAAAGTACTTCTTCTCAAAGAATATCTACAGAGGCACTTACAATTGCACAACTTTCGAGTTTTAATACAGTTAAACTTTGCAGCAGTAGTGGCAACATTAGACATAATGCTGATCGTTAAACACAAGTGTCTATCTATATGGGGTTTCTTATTTATAGTCAAAACCAGAAGCTGAGATTTGATAGATAAGTTGCATCAATTGGGTGTTTGCATATCTTATGATCGAGTTCTAACACTTTCAATGGATTTAGGAAACTGGGGATACGGACAATAACCTGATTGGAGCATAACCTTGTGGACAATAACTCCACCCTACTGGACAATAACCCCATATAGTAGAAAATAAAACCGAATTTGTTTTGGCCCATCACCTTATCAAACGATATTATAATGCATCTATTCCCCTTTGTTTTTCTTTCATGAATTCTCTTATTTCTTTCATGAATTATCTTATTTATTTTATTTTATAATGTTTTTTTACGGATTTGTTTAAAGTTTTGGCCCATCACAAATTTATCAAGGGAGGACAAACATAATTTAATTAATGAACACATAATTTAATTAATGAATATATACATGTACATACATACACTTATACATACATGCACACACATATCCACGCATACAGGTACACATACATATACACGTACATACATACATTTATACATACACATATGCATACATGCACACACATATCCACGCATACAGGTACACATGCATACAGTTACACACATATACACGTACATACATACATGCAGAACTGCTTGGCAGCTTACATACAGTGATGGTATTAATGAATGAAATAGGTGACAGTGGTTGGGAAAACTTACTTGTACAGTCCTTGAACATTGACGGTTGGAAAGACACAGTCAATGTTGTCTGCTTCTTATGTTACAAGAGCTAGGTATGCTCACCAAATGACAGTGTGTGCTCTACATATCTTGAAGTATCGTAGTGCAAATGTGTATGAGTGTTTAAGTTTTGAAAACTGGAACCGCATGCAGGTAAAAAAAAACACCCTCAGTTCAAATATTGGGATCAGACATTGAATATGGAGCTCATTCTATTAGAGTTTGTCCAATGAATTAGAACAGGAGACTTTCAACTTTACACCAAAGACCTTCAGCATATGGTTCCATGGAGGTTCGCTTTAGATCATCATAACTATGCTAGGTGGTTACCTGTGCATATTAGAGATATGTTAACTCTGGAGAATACGCATCCTCATGTTTCAGGAATTTAATACAAATGGAAACTTCATAGTCCAGAAATCTATATACAAGTTCTCGCAAATGGCTCTGGACCATGAAATGCGAAAATAAGGCTTCCTACTTTTGTTGTATAGCGGGGTGTCCTGGACTTGGATAGAAAGGAAACCCGAAGACTTGCTTGTAAGAATATCTGGACATATTTTCATTACACAACATATATCTTTGTCGGCCGGATAGTGAAGAGTGGAAGAGAGAAGACAAGGAGAACCGGCAGGCTGTCCCCCAGCAGGGACAGCGGTTTCGTGCCTTTCGGCTCCGCTGATGTCTGTCTTCTTTGAGTGTCGAGATTTCTGTCCACTTCCCAGGGAGGGATGATTGTCTTCTGCTTTATAGATCTCCCCAATGCATATGTGGTGTCTCATGGTGTCAATGACCAATCACCATTTCCTGTTTACAACAATGATGCAATACACCCATCTCCCAAGGTGATTGAGGTCACTTACATTTCCGCCACAGGCGGCCGGATATGCAAATCATAACACTTTTTGGCCGATGTCACAGCTCAGCCGCTGCTGATGTTAGCCAGTATAAGTAGTCCGGCTAAAATCCCTAACTTCACCGCCCCACTTCATTCTTTTGGTCCTTGCTTGCACGTAAAATCTTTGCTTCTACTCTTCATGGGCCATTCCGTATGACTTCGTTTTATCTCTAGTTGTCTCAGCCAAGAATCTCCCCAGCACCACCATGCACCTCTGCCTTGCCTCAACCGATTTCTGTATTACCTTCTAGGGGTAAAAACCCTTAGTCTACTGCTGTGGTGAGTTAGTCACACGCGCCAAATACAAACCTGGTTCTCTCTACCGTGCGATGCAGACCACTTATGTCCCTTGCATCAATCAACAAAACCCATCCTTGCTAGCTTGAATCGCTACTTCCCAATAATTTTAACTCTCTCTCACTCTCTCTCTCTTTACAATTGTTCACTCCGCATGCTTTGTATACACATTTTATTTTCGACATGTCATTTTCCTTCGGTATTAAATGTACTTTCATTTGTAAGCCCTATCTAACTTGTTTGTTTTTCCTTCATAAACGATCCTACGTGGCGGCATGCCCCCTTATTCCTCAGACAGCTCTCGACTTTCCGGTGTAATTAGAACTTTCTTTTTCAAATCTAAATTTTGTTTTTTTGGCCACTAGTACTTTCCTCAAAGCTACACTTCATAAAATATCCGGGCAAAAACATGGAGATTTAATATATATATTCTACTCGACGCGGAGAAATGATCTATGAGACTTTTGGAATTTTAAAAACATATTTTAGGCCACTTTTGGACTGTTTTGTTATTTTTTAAGCGCTTTTTTAAGCACCATTTTTTTAGATTTCTGACAGCTCTAATTCACAATCTATTTGACCTAGAGTTTTGAACTTCTACATGGACCTCCCTCTCGATGCACACAAACTATTTCCGGTGTAATTAGAACTTTTATTTTGCAAATCTAAATTTTGTTTTTTGGCCACGAGTACTTTTCTCAAAGCTACACTTCACAAAATATCCAGGAAAAACATTGAGATTTAATATATATATTCTACTCGAAACGGAGAAATGATCTATGATATTTTGGGAATTTTAAAATACTTCTTAGGCCACATTTGGGCTGTTTTCTCATATTTAAAGCACTTTTATAAGCACCATTGTTTTAGATTTATGACAGCTCTAATTCACAATCTATTTGAACTAGAGTCTTGAACTTCCGCATGGACCTTCGTCTCGATGCGCACAAACGATTTCCAGAGTAATTAGCACTTTTTTTTGCAAATCTAAATTTTGTTTTTTGGAAACTATTACTTTTCTCAAAGCTATACTTCACAAAATATCCGGGACAAACATGGAGATTTAATATATATATTCTACTCGACACGGAGAAATGATCTATGATACTTTTGGAATTTTAAAAACACTTATTAGGCCAAATTTGAGCTGTTTTCTTATTTTTAAAGCCATTTTTTAAGCATCATATTTCTTAGATTTCTGACAGCTCTAATTCACAATCTATTTGACCTAGAGTTTTGAACTTCTGCATGGACCTTCCTCTTGATGCGCACAAACTATCTCCGGTGTAATTAGAACTTTCTTTTTCAAATCTAAGTTTTTTTTATTTTGGGACACTAGTAGTTTTCTCAAAGCTATACTTCACAAAATATCCGGGCAAAAACATTAATATTTAATATATATATTCTACTTGACGCAGAGAAATGATCTACGATACTTTTGTAATTTTATAAACACTTTTTAGGCCATTTTTGAACTGTTTTCTTATTTTTAAAGCCGTTTTTTAAGCACCATTTTTTTAGATTTCTGACAGCTCTAATTCACAATCTATTTGAACTAGAGTCTTGAACTTCTGCATGGACCTCCCTCTCGATGCGCACAAACGATTTCCGGTGTAATTAGCACTTTTTTTTGCAAATCTAAATTTATTTTTTGGACATTAGTATTTTTCTCAAAGCTATACTTCACAAAATACCCGGGCAAAAACATGGAGATTTAATATTTTGTAATTTTAAAAAACACTTAAAAACACTTTTTAGGCCATTTTTGGAATGTTTTCTTATTTTTAAAGCGCTTTTTTAAGCACCATTTTTTAAAGATTTCTGACAACTCTAATTTGACCTAGTGTCTTGAACTTCTGCATGGACATTCCTCTCGATGTGCACAAACTATTTCCGGTGTAATTAGAACTTTCTTCTTGCACATCTAAATGTTGTTTATTGGAAACTGGTACTTTTCTCAGAGCTATATTTCACAAAATATCCGGGCAAAAGCATTGAGACTTAATATATATATATTATACTCGGCACAGAGAAAATGATCTATGATATTTTTGGATTTTAAAAAAGACTTTTCAGGACACTTTTGGACGGTTTTCTTATTTTTAAAGCGCTTTTTTAAGCACCATTCTTTTTAGATTTCTGACAGCTCTAATTCACAATCTATTTGACCTAAATTCTTGAGCTTCTGCATCGATCTTCCTCTCGATGCGCACAAACTATTTCCGGTGTAATTAGAACTTTTTTTTGCAAATCTAAATTTTTTTTTTGGAAACTAGTACTTTTCTCAAAGCTATACTTGTTAAAATATCAGGGCAAAAGCGTTGAGATTTAATATATATATTTTACACGAAGCGGAGAAATGCTCTATGATACTTTTGGAATTTTAAAAACACATTTCAGGCCACTTTTGGAGTGTTTTCTTATTTTTAAAGCGTTTTTTTAATCATCATTTTTTTAGATTTCTGACACCAATAATTCAAAATCTATTTGACCTAGAGTCTTGAACTTCTGCGGGGACCTATCTCTTGATGCGCACAAACTATTTCTGTGTAATTAGCACTTTTTTTTGCAAATCTAAATTTTTTTTTTGGACACTAGTATTTTTCTCAAAGCTATACTTCACAAAATATCCGGGCAAAAACATGGAGATTTAATATATATATTCTAATCGATGCGCAGAAGAAACCTATGATACTTTTGGAATTTTAAAAACACTTTTTAGGCCACTTTTTGACTGTTTTCTTTTTAAGCACCATTTTTTAAAGATTTCTGACAGCTCTAATTCACAATCTATTTGACCTAGTGTCTTGAACTTCTGCATGGACCTTCCTCTCGATGCACAAATCTAAATTTTGTTTTTTGGACACTAGTACATTTCTCAAAGCTATACTTCACAAAATATCCGGGCAAAAGTGTTGAGATTTAATATATATATTCTACTTGATGCAGAGAAACTATCTATGATACTCTTTGAATTTTAAAAACACATTTTAGGCCACTTTTGGACTGTTTATCGTATTTTTAAAGCGCTTTTTTAAGCACCACTTTTTTAGAATTCTAACAGCTCTAATCCACAATCTATTTGGCCTAGAGTCTTAAACTTCTACATGGACATTCCTCTCGATGCGCACAAATGATTTCCGGTATAATTAGCACATTTTGTTTACAAATCTAAATTTAGTTTTTTGTACACTAATACTTTTCTCAGAGCTATACTTCACAAAATATCAGGGCAAAACATTGAGATTTAATATATATATTCTACTCGATGCGGAGAAACGATCTATGACATTTTTGGAATTTTAAAAACACTTTTGGACTGTTTTCTTATTTTTCAAGAGCTTTTTTAAGCACCATTTTTTTAGATTTCTGACAGCTCTAATTCAAAATCTATTTGACCTAGAGTCTTGTACTTCTGCATGCACCTTCCTCTCGATGCGCACAAATGCGCATTATTTCCGATAATTAGAACTTTCTTTTTGCATATCCAAATTTTGTTTTTTGGACCCTAGTACTTTTGTCAGAGCTATACTTCACAATATATCAGGGCAAAAGGGTTGAGATTTAATATATATATTCTACTCGACGCAGAGAAACGATCTATGATACTTTTGGAATTTTAAAAAACACATTTTAGGCCACTTTTGGACTGTTTTCTTATTTTTAAAGCGCCATAAATATGGAGATTTAATATATATATTCTACTCGACGCAGAGAAATGATCTATGATATTTTTGGAATTTTAAAAACACTTTTTAGGCCACTTTTTGACTGTTTTCTTATTTTTAGAGCGCTTTTTTACGCACCATTTTTTTAGATTTCTGAGAGCTCTAAATCACAATCTATTTGACCTAGAGTCTTGAACTTCTGCATGGGCCTTCCTCTCGATGTGCACAAATGATTTCCGGTGTAATTAGAACTTTGTTTTTGCAAATCTAAATTTTGTTTTTTGGACACTAGTACTTTTCTCAGAGCTATACTTCACAAAATATCCGGGCAAAAACATTGAGATTTAAACATATATTCTACTCGGAGCGGAGAAATGATCCATGATACTTTGGGAAATTTTAAAACACTTTTAGGCCACTTTTTAGGCCACTTTTGGACTGTTTTTTTTATTTTTAAAGCACTTTTTTAAGCACCATTTTTTTTAGATTTCTGACAGCTCTAATCACAATCTATTTGACCTAGAGTCTTGAACTTCTGCATGGACCTCCCTCTCGGTGCGCACAAACGATTTCCAGTGTAATTAGAACTTTTTTTTGCAAATCTAAAGTTGGTTTTTTGGACACTAGTACTTTTCTCAAAGCTATACTTCACAAAATATCAGGGCAAAAATATGGAGATTTAATATATATATTCTACTCGGAGCGGAGAAATGATCTATGATACTTTGGGAATTTTTAAAACATATTTTAGGCCACTTTTGGACTGTTTTCTTATTTTTGAAGTGCTTTTTTAAGCAATATTTTTTTAGATTTCTGACAGCTCTAATTCACAATCTATTTGACCTAGAGTCTTGAACTTCTGCATGGACCTTCCTCTTGATGCGCACAAATGATTTCCGGTGTAATTAGAACTTTCTTTTTGCAAATCTAAATTTTGTTTTTTTGGACACTAGTACTTTTCTCAAAGCTATACTTCACAAAATATCCGCGCAAAAATATGGAGATTTAATATATATATTCTACTCGACGCAGAGAAATGATCTATGATATTTTTGGAATTTTAAAAACACTTTTTAGGCCACTTTTTAGGCCACTTTTTAGGCCACTTTTGGACTGTTTTCTTATTTTTAAAGCGCTTTTTTACGCACCATTTTTTTAGATTTCTGAAAGCTCTAAATCACAATCTATTTGACCTAGAGTCTTGAACTTCGGCATGGGCCTTCCTCTCGATGTGCACAAATGATTTCCGGTGTAATTAGAACTTTGTTTTTGCAAATTAAAACATATTTTAGGCCACTTTTGGACTTTTTTCTTATTTTTGAAGCGCTTTTTTAAGCAATATTTTTGTAGATTTCTGACAGCTCTAATTCACAATCTATTTGACCTAGAGTCTTGATATATGGATCATATCAAGTAGCCTGAAATGTTTTTTTTAAATACCAAATTTATCATAGATCGTTTCTCCACGTCTCCAGTAGAATATATATGTTAAATTTAAGGGCTCTTGGCCGGATATTTTGCATTACAGCTCTCAGAAGAGTACCGGTATCCAAAAAGACCCGATTTATATTTGAAAAAAAAAGTTTAATAACACAGGGAATTGTTTCTGCACATCGAGTGGATGATCCACATAGAATTTCTAGACTCTAGGTCTAATAGATTGTGAATTATAGCCGTCAGAAATCTAGAAAAATGGTGTTTCAAATAGAGCTTTAACAAGAAGAAAAGAGTCCAATATAGCCCAAAATGTTTTTTTTTAAATTCCAAATTTATCGTAGATCCTTTCTCTGCGTCGAGTAGAATATATATGTTAAATTTAAAGGATGCAGAAGGTGATCCATGCAGAATTTCAAATCGTTTGTACGCATCAAGAGGAAGGTCCATGTAGAAGTTCCAGATTCTAGGTCAAATATATTGTGAATTAGAGCTGTCAGAAATCTTTAAAAAATGGTGCTTAAAAAAGCGCTTTAAAAATAAGAAAACAGTCCAAAAGTGGCCTAAAGTTTTTGTTGAAATTCTAAAAGTATCATAGATCGTTTCTCTGCGTCAAGTAGAATGTATATATTAAATCTCAATGCTTTTGCCCGGATATTTTGTGAAGTATAGCTCTGAGAAAAGTACTAGTGTCCAAAAATGAAATTTAGATTTGCAATAAAAAAAATTTAATAACACAGGGAATCGTTTTTGCACATCATTTTTCTAGATTACTGACGGCTATAATTCACAATCTATCTGACCTAGAGTCTTGAAATTCTGCATGGATCATCCACTCGGTGTGCAGAAACGATTCCCGGTCATAGAAATGTCATTGTCAAATCTTAAGTTGCTTAAGTATTCTCCATCTATGATTATTCCCATTCCCTCCCAAACAGTTTTCCGAAATATGCTTTCGAGGCTCGCTGTGAATACTTTAGGTGATATTGTAAACCCTTGTCTTACTCCTTTTGCTATCTTTATCTTATTTGTATATTTATGTGTCATTTTCGTATATGTTTTGGATAATTTATATGTAATTTCGTTTAAGCCTTGTTCGGGCATTGTGTTGAAGATTGCCATGTGTTCTACCGAGTCAAATGCTTTCTCATAATCCACAACAAAGTGGTTTGTTGTATTCTAAGGATGTCTCGATTAGTTGGTTTATTGCGTGTAGGTGAGCTATTGTTGTAGCCGCTTCTGAAGCCTGCCTGCTCGCATAGTTGGTTTTCATCTAGAGTTCCTGTGGGTATTTTTGTGAATAGTTTATATATGTTTGGTAGTATTGTAATCGGGCAGTAGTTGCTGAGGTCGTGCTTATCTACTTTCTTGTGGAGTAGGATTACTATTCCTAGACAAAAGTTCTTAGGAACTTTTCTTTCTCTGATACATTGCGTGAATAGCTGTGCTAGTCCTTTGTGCAAGATTTCTCCTGCATCTTCTAGGAGGTCTGTCGTTATGCCATCCTCTCCTGGGGCTTTACCGAGTTTCATATTTTGTGGAGCAGATACTACTTCTTCTACCTTTATGTCTGCGACATCGCTAGTATCTATAGGTTTATTTGTTGGTGGTATGTTTATTTTCATAGTATTCTTCTGTTACTTTTGTCAATTTATCCCTATTTTTGATAATTTTGCCATTTTTATCCTTTAGTGCAAGCATCTGTTGCTTGCCGGTATGGTCTGTGGATCGGCATGATTTAAACTCTTTCCCTTTCTGATAGCCTCTACTATTCTTTTCGTGTTTTTCTTTCTTCTTTCCTCGTTCTTTTATTTATTAATTTGTTAAATTTGCTTTTTTTGTTTTCGTCTTCTTTAGTTTCTATCTCCATATTTCTTCTCAGTTTGATTATTTTTAATGTTGCTTTTACAGTATTACCCTGATTTAATGTCTTCATTTGAATTGCCTACCATCTCTGCTGCTTCCTTAATTATATTTGTCAGACTATTACTCTTTTTCTCTATGTCATTGTCGGTATTCCACAATGTCTGGAATCTGTTCTCTATCGCTACTCTGAAATTGCTAATGTTCTCTATCTCTATCTCTATCGTATTGGGGCATCTCTTCTTCTTGAGAATCATTTTATTCCTTTCAGTTTTAAAGTTATATTTAGTTCGGCATGCTACCATTCTATGATGGCTTCCCATGTCAACATTATTTATAACGGTAACGTCTTTAATGATATCGATCTTGTTAGTATGAAGTCGATTTCGTTTTTAATTGTGCCGTTTGTGCTTTTCCAAGTCCACTTTCGACCTCCTGTTTTTGAAAGAATGTATTAGTTATCTTTAAACCGTATCTTTCTGAGAAATTTACTATCATGTCACCCCTCTCATTTCTCTGTCCTATTCCATATTTTCCTACATTAGATTCGCTAACTTTTCCTTGACCTACCTTAGCATTGAAGTCACCTAACAGTATTGTGCCCATTATCTTACTGATATCGCCATAAAACTCTTCAATGTATTGGTGAGAACTTTCCAAAGTAGGCGTGTAAACCTGGATTACCTTTAGCGTGTATCTTTTGCTTAATCTAACTGTTATCCAAGCGGTTATGTCTAATATACTGTCACAACTTATTATGTTGCCAGCGATGGTGATTTAACTAAGATTTCTACTCCATTGAATTTCTTGTCCTCTCTCCCTTTATAATAAGATAGGTTGTTACTTACCTTAAGCTTTAGAAGATTTTCTCCTTTTCTGTGGGTTTCACTTATACCTATGTGCCAGTTGATGTTGTCCAATTCCATTTGTAGTTGGTCTAGTCTATGGTCCTCAGCTATGCCACGAACATTGTAAGTGTATATCTTCATGTTGTTTAGTTGTTTAATGTCCAAGAGTTTGTCTTGCTTGGACAGTGTCTGCTCACATTTGAGGGCACATTACACACAGGTACACTAAGCAATGCGGTTGGACCTTTAGTAGGTGATGATCCAGCAGGAACGCTATGATATTTGTATGGTTATGCTGTCATATTCGTTTGGGAAGGTGGTGGCTAATTTAGCTCATCCTTTGCCAGTATTTCTGGTGAGCATTTAGGTTGGTGCCACCTTATTCGGTGGGTCCCTATATATCTACCGTGGGGTACCGTATCTATGATCCATACCGTCAAAGTGTGTATCTATGAATCTATAATTCCAACTGTCTTTATAAGGGTGGGGGGAGAAGTGGGGGAGAGGTAGTTACTTCATTTTCACTTTATTTTGAACTTTTAAAAAAAATAATGCAACATTGAATCGTTTTTTAAGCAAGTACAACAAAGTTTTACATGTATTTTCTAGGACGAATAAATTGGATTAAATTGTGTTAGTAGACTGAAGAATTAAGGCATCTTTGATGACTTACATATATCATTTCTCTTCTCTGACAATATAAAATCGTCTTGTCTCGTCCGTCAATTGTCGTGACTGATAAAGAGTGTATGTATTAATCTGTAATTCCAAATGTCTTTATAGAGGGGGGGGGCGAATTGGGGGTAGGTAGTTAGTTCGTTTCCACTTTGTTTTCAACTATAGGGTCTGAGAAGCCATTTTTAAGTAATCATTAATCAGGGTCTAGCCAACTTTGTGAGCTCTATCTGGCAAAGAAAAATGTGATGTCAATGCATTACAAGATGTTACAATCTGGATCTTTCTAGCTTTTCTACACCATGAGATATAAGGTCACAAAAATGGCCAGAATGAAAAAAAAGAAAAGAAATGAACGATTTTTAAAGGCAAAAATGAACATATGGAACATTCTGCACAATTTTCTACCAAGAACCACTGAAAAGAGCAATGT
>VCCN01006475.1:0-12701 GCA_006491835.1 Architeuthis dux
GCAAAATACACAATACATGAAAACGGTTAACATTGTAAACCGAGATACATAATGTTCACGTTTGAACGTAGAAACCGTAAATACAATAACAAGGCCATGAATTAGGCAAAATACACAATACATGAAAACGGTTAACATCGTAAACCGACATACATAATGTTCAGGTTTGAACGTAGAAAACCGTAAATACAATAACAAGGCCATGCATTAGGCAAAATACACCATACATGAAAACGGTTAACATCGTAAACCGACATACATAATGTTCACGTTTTCACGTAGAAAACCGTAAATACAATAAGGCCATGAATTAAGCAAAATACACAATATATATAAAACGGTTAACATCGTAAACCGATATACATAATGTTCACGTTTGAACGTAGAAAGCCGTAAATACAATAATACGGCCATGAATTAGGCAAATCCGATCCCACTTATATTCTCATTAGTGGGGACAAGGCCGGGCGAAAAACGACTTCGTCTGTCTGTGAAGATCGTTTCCCTATCATCGGGAGCGCACGGTGGCGCCTGGTAACCCTCATCCCAAGTCTTACACCGGGACACCTGGTTCTTTAGAAGTTTTACCCTCAAACCAGGTGCGTCTTCAGCTACAAAGCTTCATTAAGATTCAATTAGTTTAGAGATGGGTCGTTAACATTCATTTAGTTTAGAGATGATTCATTAATATTCAAATAGTTTAGAGAAGGGTCATTAACATTCACTTAGTTTAGAGATGTTTCATTAACATTCAAATACTTTAGAGAAGGTTCATTAACATTCAATTAGTTTAGTGAAGATTCATTAACATTCAATTAGTTTAGAGATGGGTCCTTAACATTCAATTAGTTTTGTGAAAGGTCATTAACTTTCAAATAGTCTAGAGATGTGTCATTAACATTCAAATAGTTAAAGAAGGGTCATTAACATTCAAATAGCTTAGAAAAGCGTCAGGCATTAACATTCAAATAGCTTAGAAAAGGGTCAGTCATTAACATTCAAAGTTTAGAGAAGGGTCATTAACATTCAGATCTTTTAAAGAACGGTCATCAACATTCAGATAGTTTAAAGAAGGTTCATTAACATTCAAATAGTTTAAAGAAGGGTCATTAACATTCAAATAATTTAGAGAGCGGTCATTAACATTCAACTACTTTAAAGAAGTGTCATAAACTTTCAAGTAGTTTAGCTAAGTGTCATTAACATTCAAATAGTTGAGAGAAGGGTCATTAACTTTCAAATAATTTATAGATAGGTCATTAACATGCAATTAGTTCAGAGATGGGTTATTAACATTCAAATATTTTAGAAATTGGTCATTAACCTTTACATAGTTTAGAGATTTGGTCATCGGACGATTGTACTACTTCCTGTTGAATGTGTTGTTAACACAATGTGGAGCACAAAACAGCCATAATCAAGGACGAGATAGAGAAATCTCGAATGACTGACCATATCTGCAAGGGAAAATGCGATCACTTTTCTCTCATGGAGGAAGTCCGGATTATTTACAGGGAACGCTATTGGAAAAATCAAAGAGTTCAACCCGACGTGGCTTCCGCTAATCAACAGGGACAAGGTATGGAAATCCAAACCTGACAAGGTAAGGATAGAAAAACACCCGAATACTACGTTATAAGCGTTGATTCCATTGTAGTAAAACTTCTGTTTACCGCCATCACATTCATATATTACACCTGAAGAAGGCCAACGAATGGATCAGCCGAAATGTTGTGTTAACAACACAAACAACAAGAAGGAGTTCGTCCGAAAAACTATTTGAATGTTCAAGAACTCTTTAAATGGGACATAGATAGTTCTGGTTGGGAACAGTCATTTGGATAGGGACATACACATTTTGTGATGACCTTAAATGGTGCCTTTCAATAAGATATGAACATGAACACTGACATAACTACTTCTGGTTGTCAGGCCTCGAAAAACTGCTACACGGAGATTTCAAGAAGCAAATAAACGGAAATACAAATGAAAAATTGTGCAGAGGACACGTGAAAAGCGAAACAGAATCCCTATTAACAGCAGACCAGAACAACGTGTATTAAAATAAATTATATTGAGACTAAGATAGACAAGATACAGCAAAATAGCATATGCCACCCGAGGAAACGAAAATGAGACTGTCAATCATAAGTGAATGCAGCATATTAGCGCAGAATGAGTACAACAATAGACACGGCTTGGTCGGAACAGCAATCCACTGGGAATTGTGCATTCCTGGAGTTTTACCATACACCAACGGTATAAGTATAAAAACCAGAAGCTGTCCTAGAGAATCGAACATTCTATAGGACTTCCGACTTTGAAATTCAAACGGATGACCCAATCCAGGCCACCAGACCAAGAGACAGAATCTCTAAAAAAACAGAATATTTATCAGTCTGTCGGTGGATGTCGCTGTTCCAGTAGACATGTAGCGGTGTTGATCGATAAATAGTTATCTGCCTCCATTTAGTCTATTGCGAAAAAAACCCAAACTACAGAGTAAGGATTGTTTTTGTTTAGATGTAACAAATTTGCCTATTCATCAATGAAGTAATATTGCCAGCAGTAGTATTAGTAGTTTTATTAAGTGGGCGAAAAGAAATGATTTTACGAGCCCCGTCTCCACAGGAATCTCAATAATTGAAGTGCGTAACTGCTACCACCTAATAAAATGATGTCACGATAACACAGAGACTTTACTAACAGAGTAGGGGGCTGGAGATGGGCTTGCCTGCCAGGTGCTTGACCCGTGTTTAAGGAGAGTAGGGTGAAAGAGAGATGGGCTAGACTGCTGAATATTTGAAGGAATATACGTCGATAAGAGAGAGAGAGAGGGGGGAGAATAAAGCAGACATTTAAACATAATTTCGTTTATTTGTTTACTTTATTCGATTTATTTTGTTGTATTAAGGTAGGTAAAGGGAAGTCTGGGGAATCCAGTGTAGGAAAACACGGAATAGGACAGAGAAACGATAGAGGCGACATGCTAGTAAACTTCGCAGAGAGATACGACTTAAAGATAACTAATACATTCTTTCAAAAGCGGGAAGGCCGGAAGTGGACCTGGAAAAGCCCAGGTGGCACAACTAAGAACGAAATTGACTTCATCTTAACCGACAAGATCGAGAACATTAAAGACGTTACCGTCATAAACAAAGTAGACATAGGCAGCGACCATAGAATGGTAGCGTGCAGATCTAAATTTAACTTTAAAACAGAAAGAAATAAAATGATCCTTAAGAAGAAGAGATGCCCCAATAAGATAGAAATAGAGAACATTAGCAACTTCAGAGTAGCGATAGCGAACAGATTTCAGGCCCTATGGAATACAGAAAGCGACATGGAGGAAAAGAGTAATAATCTGACAAATATAATTAAGGAAGCGGCAGAGATGGTAGGCAATACAAACGTAAGCAATAACACAGGTAAATACTCTAAACGAACATTAAAATTAATCAAACAGCGGAGAAATATGAAGATAAAAACTAAAGAAGACGAAAGCAAAAAAGCAGAACTTAACAAACTAATAAATAAACGAACTAGAAGCGAAAAAAGAAAGGAAAACACTAAGAGAGTAGTAGAGGCTATCAGAAAGGGGAAGAGTTTAAAACACGCCAGATCCGCAGACCATACCGGCAAGCAACAGATGTCTGCACTAAAAGATACAAATGGCAAAATTATCAAAAACAGAAGCGAACTGACTAAAGTAGCTGAAGAATACTATGAAAACTTATACGCTTCAAAAATAAACATACATCAGTGGACTTATAACGGCTGATGATGATGATACAGATGTAACTCATAAATAAAGCATTAAAATGTCATATTGATCTTTATTCCTTGATGGTTGTTTCTAATTAAACCGTGGTTACTGCGAGTTAGTATTATTCTGCGTTAGACCAAGAAGTACTGTTCGTAAGCAAAGAGGGGGATTCCCTTTTCTGGTAAAGTCAAGAAAAAAATAGAAGCAAACAGAATCTTTTTTTAAAAATCCAACGTCATAAGCGTTGTTGAAAAGAAAATCTATTTGCTACCGTTTTTTACTTGACAGTAACGGAAAAAAGAGTCCCCTACTTTACATACGGATTTTACACCTGAAGAAGGCCGTAGAATGGATCGGTCGAAACATCGTGTGAACAACAAAAATAAGAAGAAGAATGAGTTCGAGTGTCTTTGAGTCTAAATTGGCGGTCAGTACTGCCAACATTATTTTTATATTTACATCCAAAATTGAGGCAAAAATAATCTAAAACCATCTAAATTCTCTAGAAAATAATCTAAAAAATAATCTTACCTCCTTACGATTTGTAAAGTCTTGCATCAGAAATATAACGAAAAATGCTACAGAAATGCAATATGCAGTAATTTACAGACCTACTAAGTCTTCCGCATTTCGCAGGATACTCCCACATTTTTAGTGCTGTCTCCCCCAACCGCGTTTAATGAATGTGTACGAATCTCCAGCATTGAAAAAAATATGCCTATAAAATTTGTTTCCATCCTATTTGTAGACCTACCAAGTCTCCCGCATTTTGTTGATTATCCTGGTTTAAAATTATGTTAAGATAGGTTTTCAATACACTGAAATAGCTGTTTTAGAGCTTCTAGAATTGAACATTTTCTTCGATCCGCCCCAACCATGGGAGAGGGAGGGGGTTGCACATTTTTTAGGAAATCTTCCTCCTGAGAATTTCTAAACCTTGGCAGGTCTGAAATTACTTCATTTATATTATAACAACTAGTTAATTCCCGTTAAAACGTCCGAAACAAATTTAGCAAATAAAATATAATTCAATATTTGCAACCAATAAGACTTATTTGAAAATCAAAATTAAATTTAAATAAAAAGATCCACTAACTTCCTTTGAATTTGAAAAGTCTTGCATCAGATATATAACGAAAAATAGCGTCCGAAATGCAATATAATTTATTTCAGAATCCCTGTTAATGTCCGCAACAAATTCAGCCCCCCACAATGATATACAGTGTTGCCAACTCAAAAAATATTTTCGTGCTAGTTTGACAGCCAAAAAGCGCTAAAACCTTTTTTTAAATGACCAAAAACCACCAAAAAGACACTAAAGATGGTCAGAAACAGACAGAAGATGGCCAAAAACGGCTAAAATGTTGTATGCACAAAATCTAGCGCTTTTTGCACTGCCAAAACAATAAACGCGCTGAATCGGCAACACTGGGTATATAATCCAACATTTGTGAAGACTTAATTCAGGCAAAATATCAAGATTTTGTCAAAATGATAAAAAGATATTTTAACCACATCAAAAAATATCTAAATTTGCATCCAACATTTAGAAAGTATTCTTTTTTACATCTAAAAGCAAATGAAAACATCCAGATCTAGATGAAAAACATCCAGATCTAGATGAAAAATATCTAAAATGGCAACGCTGATTGAACTCTCCGGTGTTAAAGGAAGAATCGGTCGTTCGTAGCAGAAGAACACGTGCGCCGCTAAAACGGACGCAACAAAAAAGTTCATCTTTTTTTTTTCATTCAGGATTTTTTTTGTCACCGGAATTATTTTAGAAACGAACCTTTTAGGTCATTAATTTTGATAAACTGCTTTAATTTGGACCTTTCTTCGTCATTCTCGTAAGTGTTTGGTTTGTTTTTTCACATTCAGGGTCGAATATTAATAATAACATTGGATGCATTAACACCTTTTCTTGGTGACCCCTTCTATTTTTGTATTCATTTTTAGATATTACTTAGCCACTTATTATGGGACAGAGGTAGTAATAATTACTACCTCTGTCCCATAGGTGTTACTTTTTTTTTTTGCAAAAATGTGTGTGTGTGTGTGTGTGTGTGTATACATGTAACAACCATTATAGGACAGCGGTAGTATTATTTTCAAATGAAATGTTTAATTTTACGTAAAGTCCTTTTCCGCGTTTAATTCAGCGTTCTTTTACGCGGCACTTTGTGTTCGTTTGAATTTAACAACAAATTATATAAGTTGAAAATGTAGGGTTACTTAATTTTAAAACGGCCCTGATGGCTGGGTCTTACTCCTAGAATACGCCGACTGCACCCCCTGCATAAGGGTAAGACCCCCGCACCAAACAAAAAAAACAAGGGGCCACCTGTTCTTTTCACCAAAGTTGCAAGACTATTAAAAAAAAAAAACCATTCTTTTCCGCAAATAGTCGGTCTTTGTCCGCAATAATTCGTCTACATAAGTTAATTGTGTAAATCAAAAAGAAACCGAATTCGGCACTAAATGACCCACCAAGGGTGGTCGATGTGCCGTTAAACAAAACAATCAATCAATCATTGATTATGAACTATAATCCTTTGACCTTTTTCGACTGACACACACCAACACCAGTCTCTAGAACCACTTGATTTTGAACGCACCAGAAAAGGGGTGCTGAATTTACCACGGAAAAGATAACGATCGCCAAACGGATCAATTGTCATAATATTGAATCCTTAATAAATCGTCTAGAAAAATGAAAAACTATTGTTAAGACTTATTTTTGGTGGTCCCTAAAATCTGTCCACCTTTATTTTGGCCTTTTCGTCATTTCTGTCAATGTTTATTTTTATTTTTTATTCGATTTTATTCGTTCTTTTCTTTATTTACACCAGGGGTCGGCAACCTATGGCCCGACGACGACGGCCATAAATGAAATGCTGTCATTCTTAAATAAATATAATGTTTACAGGGTCGGTGTATCCATTCGGTGCTCGCCTAGGGCGCAAAGGTAATAGGAACGCATTTAGAAAAAAATAGTCGTTGACTCGTTTCGTTTACAATACAACTGGGGGCACAAATTCCAAGTTTCGCCTAGTTTTGCCGGCACTGAAGGTTTACATTATTTTTCCTTAAAAAATGAAAAAAATGCCCTTACGCCCCCAAAACTCATACAGAGCCTCCAGATAATTAACGTTCAAATAACGTTATTCTCGATCTAAAAAGGTACCCTTCTTTATAGAAATATTTATTTTATTTATTTATACTTTTTGGAGCCTATACAGTACACTTACCTGGAAATGAGATCTACCCAATTTTAGCCATAAAAAAAGATCCAGACACTTTTAGCCATAAAAAAATGGCCGTTTCACAGTGCGTTATTGCCAAAGATGGGGTCTGCGTGCGCGGCTCCACCCAATAATAATAATAATAATCTGATTTTTTCATCTATAAAATTCTGATTCTTATGTCTGTGACTGTGAGTACCCGAATCGGTGCGTTGTAGCCTTAAAGTAAACCTTACCCTTCTTTACTTTCCGATCGTGTGTTTACGTTCTGGTAAGTTACAATTTTTAATTTTAAAAAAAGAATAAAAAACGGAAAAATGTATTAGAGTTTGTTTTATTCATAATAGAAAATATTATTTAACATAGTCTAAAATAAATGATTAAACAATATTGAGTTTGACATTCTGATATTAAGGGCAACATTTTTTAAATGTTTTAAAAATTAAGAAAAAACAAACTACAAAGCACTCAGCACATACCTGTGCAGAGGCCATTGTCATTAACTAAAAACTGAATGAAAATCATTTCATATATAGCTAGAGTGCAGGGAAGGTAACTGTAAGTTTCAACTTTCGGACTATTGTCTTATAAAAAAATATATCTCAATCGAAAAAAAATTCTGGATTCGCCCCCAAATTTAATTACTTCTTCTTCAGCCCATGGCCCACCCTTCCACACAAATTTCATTAAAAACGTTTTGTGGACAGACAGACGGAAAGACACAAGGAGAACCTCCACAACTTCGTTGGTGGAGGTTAAAAAAACAAACAACTGAAATAAACTCTGATAAGAACAGATACTACACTTTGTTTTTAGACAAAAGGCCTTTCTTTATTCGCCTCCCCACGGCGGCAAATTATAACATGAAGTCTTTTTTAATGTGGGGCTAGCCTGCACGCGAACGTGCAGGTGGGGTGGCGATCCCATGTCCCCCGTGCCTAGAGACCTGAGGGGGGAGAATCCCAAATCCCTGTCGCTGAGACAAATGCCACGAGGACCGGCTAGCCAAGATATCCTGTGCAACTTCTCCCAGGTATCTGAAGATACCCGAGCATGCCACCAGGACCCCCGAAGGGCCGTGTTTCTCCGAACCTCGAGGCCATGGCGGTCTCTAAGCGCAGATACTCGACTTCGATCTTAGCGCTTTATCAGCCGCAGCCAAGATATCCTGCGTAACTTCTCCCAGGACGATACCCGAGCATGCCACAGGACCCCATAGATAATTTCTCTACTTGATCTTAGCCAAAAGGCCGAGTTTATTTATTTGCCCAACGGCAAATGTGCCAAGTTCGAAAGTGACCCATGGTCGTGTTTAGGGTGGGGTGCCGCACTCGAGCGTGCAGGCAGTGCAAAAGATTCCCCTAATCCTCGCAACTGATGACACGAGTGGACATTTAGGGCAGGTTTGACTTTGTCTCCGGACAAATCCGGAGCCAGCTAGACCAGGGTCCCGGGACGAATTCTGGACAGACAGCACATATCCGAACTTCTAAGCCATAAGGCCCCGAAGAACAGATACTACACGTTGATCTTAGCCATGCTGCCAAGGAGAATTTCTCTACTCGCCTCTCCACGGAAGCAAATTATGACATGAAGTCTTTTTTAAGGTGAGGTCCTGCACGCGAACGAGCAGACAGAGGGGTGGAGATTCCATGTCCCCGTCACTAGAGACCTGAGGGGGGAGAATCGCAAATCCGCATTTCGAACGGGACCACAGAAAGTAAAAGCATGGATATATAAAACGAAGATATTTCTATGTTTTATATATCCATGTTTTTACTTTGAGTTGGTCCGCAAATAATTAAAAAACAAAATCGCCCCCCCCCCAATTAAACAATAAACAACTTAAAAAGGTAGCAAATTAGTTGCATGGCCATATTACCATATGGTTCAAAGATTTAATTTGAAATTTGTTTCTGATTGTTCTCCCTGCTCCCCATTATAAATGTCTTGAAGGTTTGGCGATGAGAGGGCAAAAGTTGTTTTGTATGAATTGGTTGGTAACGACGAACGAGACAGTATCAGGCGAGAGTTGTCCCCCTTGCATTACATGTCGACCCGGTTTATTGTTTGTCTTTCTATCAACAAATAAAAGAAATCCGCAATCCTCCAGTGTCAAGCATTCGGATTCAACAGCACTGTTAGGCACAATCGTAATTCTGCTTTCCGGTTAGAAAGGCGGCTCCTCGGCCTTTTGCCTTGGAGCTAAGTGTAGTATCTGTTCTTATCAACTTAATATCTGATATGTACCATATGTTTATAATAAATTAAACAAAGAAGGAACGACAATTTAATTTATTTTAACTATCTGAAAATCCGACCTATCGGGCTGGATTCCAGCTAGTTTCTGTGGAAGGCCTAAATTTATTTCTTGTTTTGATTGTTTGAAATATGTTTTCATTTTTATGTACTGCAGTTCGACTTGATTTTAAAAAATGATCTCATTCAGGGCAGGCTATCAGCAGCCTGGCTGCTGATACTCTGAGAGAAGAAATGGTAGGGGCTATTTGTGTTATTTTACTACTTACTGATACTAATCTTCTCTTTTTTTAAAAAAAACCTTTTTAGGCTCTCATACTTATGGTCGTTAGTTTTTGGCCTGCCCCCCCCTCCCCAAAATCTTTTATTTTATATTGATGACTGAACAAATAACTTTTTAACCCTATTCACAAGGTGTGGCTATTGAATATCAAGACTAGGCTTATGTAAGTCGAACCACAGCATCACATGGTTTACCTCAACCAATGGTCAAGCATAAACAATCCTGGAAAGTTTCAATCTGCTTGTGTCTTCAGTTCGCTGTTACGGATTATGGAAGTAGAAATTATTTTTCTGACATGTCAGAAAAATGTTCACTTAGGGTTCATAATCTCTTACAGTAATGGAGATTTACTTTAAAAGTGGTGGAAGCAATTTTTCCACCTGAAAATGGTTCCATGTTTTAGACATTTCACAGGGGCAGGTTTTAAACTATATTTCCAATGAGTTCTGTGAATCTGGAACCAAAAACGTAACCATGTGATGCTGTGGTTCGCCTAGTCTTGTTATTTAATAGCCACACCTTGTGAATAGGGTTAAAAAGTTATTTGTTCAGTCATCAATATAAAATAAAAGATTCTATTTTATATGTCTGCAATGTGAGTAGGCAACCCAGAATTCATATTGGATATCTAATGGTGGTATTTTGATGAATTATTTTCAGGATCAGAGATCATGTGAAATCCACTGCAGTTTTTGTCCTAATGATAAAAGTCCTGTGTATTTGGATCTCTTCTTCTTTCTCTTTCATTATCTACATTTTGGATCGAGAGCTCATATTGACTGTTGGTGACAGATCTGGAGATTGTGTTGCATGTGGCAGAACTCCCCATCCCAACACGCCATGATTATTTTCTGCATCGTAATATATTTGTAATATAAGGACAGGGGTTGTCATGCAGCCAAATAAACTGGTCAATTTCTTTTGCTCCAAGCACAGAAGAACCTTTTCCTCAGTAGATTCTGTTTAGGGTATCTATTTGCCTACTTACAAGGTCAGATCATGGCTCTCCACAGCTTCCTTTCTTTTTGTTCTGTAAACAGTGCATTGCCATGATGGTTCTCCGGAGGGATAGTGGAGTGGTTTCCTGTTGCCTTCTCCACAGTTTTGAATTCAGAGTTGTCTTTCTCCTAGACTGGTTGCCTCCCAAGACTAAGGAGCCCAGTCTGCCCTGCTATTTTACCCATAGCTGGGGTGGGGGAAAGAAAAGATGGATTCATGCCTTTCCCAAGGGCATTAGTGTGAAAGTGAATGTAAAGAGCCTTGGCCACAGTTTGAACTCGGCTCCATGATTCCATTGCCCACACCATTACTGTGTTATTACATCGAAGGAGCCCAAAATTGTCCTATCTTACAATGTTAATAAAACTGTAAAGAAATTCCTGGATCTTCCCCATTGATTGTTCCTTGGCCCTTCCACAAAATGTCATTGAAATTAATTGAGAACTTTTGGAGATATTGAGTGGACAGACAGACAGGCAAACATGGATGAATATATGACTGCTGTCCAACTGTGTTAGCAGAGGTAATAAGTAATATTTGGATCAAATAAATGAAAATATTGTTCATACAAAAATTGAAATATTAGGGAGTTTTTTTCTGCTCCTGAAACCTTTTAAATGATGTGCCATTTAAAAAAATTTTTTTTTTTTACAGAAGCTGTTGTATCAAAAGTATTTTCATTTTTTTTTTTTTTTTTTTTTTACAGACCTTTACCCCAAAGCTTATTTCATGTACTGCATATATGGGTGGCAATGATTCATAATTTCCCTTGGAATGCTAGTTAATATAAGTTTTTGACTGCTGGTGGTCAGGTTCTCCTCTACAAGGGACAAGTCACCACCCATTAAACCCTTAAACCAGTTTGGGGCAGTACCGTCAGATATTTATTTCCCTCCCAAATCTTGCAATTACCATCAGCGGCTTTGAGGCCCAGTTCAAAATAATGCCACAAAATTGCCAGAATCTCAATACTTTTATCTGCTATTATAACATCTGAAACAGAATATTTATTAATATTAATAATCTAGTGGAGTCCTAGATAGTCTTTAGATGTGTACATGAGACAAGCTTTAGAGTAAAGGTCTGTAAAAAAAACCCAAAAAACTTTACGCCAACTGAGTCATGAAACTTGATAGTGGAAATATTTATCTGCTCGAAAGGTTCTCGAATGCCTTCACTTGTTTCATTTGATATTTTTGTTGAAATAAATCAATGATTTGTATCAATTCTGCTGCTGTCAACTTTTAGTGTTTGTGCGGCACCATTTGTCATGTCCGCTCACGCCACCCCAGGTTTCATCAGATTGTGTTTGATTCACATGAGGTGAAGGACGACACTTATCACCTGAGTACTCAATACCCGGAAGTAGATTATAACAAGAGAAGGAGTATTAAAAAAAACTGCCATCTCCACCCAAAAGTGAAGGCAAATCTTTTTTCCGCTTTCAGGGGTCAGAAGTGAAGAGACATTTTTTTCCCCTCCTTTAAGGGGTCAAAAATGAAGGGAAACTTTTTTCTTCTTTCAGGGGACAAAAATGAAGAAAGACTTCTTTTTTTTCTCCCCCCCCCCTCCTTTAAGGGGTCATAAGTGAAGGGAAACTTTTATTTTTTACAAATCTTTTTTTTAACTGCGCCGAAAGTCGGCTGTTCTATTAATGCCAAAAAGTCTTTCGTTCAGATGAAATTTGAATAGGATAATAGCATTCATAAGAAAGAAAGAAAGGAAAGATAGAGAGGGTGGGTGAAGAAAGGGGAATATTTTTTATTTTTTACGTCGCACAATTCTTTTTTAAAATCAATTCTAGAAATAATAAAAAATGTGACGTAACAAAAGGCGTCCGTAATTTAAGAAGCTAAAACATTTTTTTTCAACATCTCATATTGTAAGCGTGGAGTTATGACCTATAACTTATGGGGAACACTTCTTGGATACAAACGAAAATTTATCAAGGCTCGATTTGGAAACAAATAGTTTTATTACAGAAACAAATGCTATCAAAAATTGTGTAAACAGCGTTGCAAGTTTTGAACAGTCTGTTCTTTTTCTTGTTTACTCTGTAAATATTTAACCTGGCAGAGACGATACATCAACTGGTTATTTTTTATATTGTCAACTTTTATTTTTTTTGGTAGGCACCATTTTTTTTTTT
>VCCN01006475.1:20583-34952 GCA_006491835.1 Architeuthis dux
CCCCGCCAATGAAAATCATTAGGTACGCCCCTGCTTGTGCCTAATAATGATATTTCAATTATTGTTACGATCATCAACATAGTTTTTTATATGGTTTTTATGCATAGTAAGGTAAAATATATACTATATACTACGGCAAACCTGTAAATAAGATGGTTATGGAGTTAAATTAAGACTTAATTAAACTTGCTCCACTTATTAAATATATCTGACTCAGTAATAGTAGTGGTTGGCTAGAAGCCTTAGGGTCTGACTGCCGATAGCAAGCTAGCATGCTGATGAGACTAGAGAAAGAAAGAGGGTAATGTTACAATGAGCATAAGAAAGGTCTTTCTTTCTCTGCCTGTTTCTGCAGTCGTAAAAGGAAATGAAATTATGTGCAAAGAATGCCGTTTGTACATGGTAAACAAAATGCAATGTGAATAAAGAAATACAAAATATTCTGCAAAGATAATAAGTATATTTATTACAGAACGTAATAACAAAAAAATAGTTCCTAGCTAAGAAGGAAGGAATGCATTTCAAAGTGTTTGTATTCTACTTAGTAAAAGTGTATGTAGTTTGTTGAAGATGTTAGAAAAGAGTGTGTATGTATGAATGCGTACATACATAATCAGAGGTGAAAAGGCGCGTCTCTGATGGAACTGTCATATTTGTCGAAACAACAAATATTGGCTGAACAAAGATGGAGAAAAGATTGGTCTTCTTATAGTAAGAGGTAAGTGGTGTAGTGTGGCTGGTCAAAATTGAGGTGTGTTGGACTGTGTATCATCAAGAGTTCCAAGATGGGATGTGAGGTGACAAGGAACATGATTTTGCCCGACTTCCCGTCTACAAATTCAAGTCGAGTACAGATTTTTCATGTCCTGAAAATTGGCTATCTAAAAGACAAGATAACCCATTTTCTCGGAACAAAAATCTGGATTGTTCCAAAGGAAATTGAGTCAAGTGGTTTCAACTCGCTGACCGTATGCGTTAGATATGCAGCGTAAACATAACTGATCCGACTTAAAGACAGACCCTGGAATGGAACTCATTCATAACCCGGGGACTCCCTGTATGTGTAATATGAAGAGAAATTTAGTGAGAATAAATTTTTAAAAATATGTCAACAGGGCAGGTCTAGTAATAATATTATTTTTTTTCCTTTCTTCTTTTTTCCTTTGTTTCTTTTCCTGTACTGATCTTATTTTCTTCCTACCTACTTACATCCGCATTCCGACCCACAGCTTGGGTCGCGTGGGTCAATTTTAATTTCCACTGATTATGACGTCACCAGAGAATTTTTATTCTGATCAATTTTTTATCAAACAAAAGTCATCAGAAAGTTTTTTTAATTTATTTACATGACCTCATATTCTGACAGGGGCAGAGCTGAAGATTTAGGGGCCCAGAGTGCATGGCTCCTTGAATTAATTATTGTATAATGTCAGTAGAAAACTTAGTAGGTGAACTACTATTTATAAAGCTTTGTGGGGGGGGGGCTAATAGACCCCTTCCACTCACAACTACGCCTCTATTCTTTCCCTTTTAGCCCCCCCCCCCAAAAAAAAACAAGAAAAAGTTACTAACAAATTGAAAAGATGCTCCTTGTCTATCATATTTAATGAAAACTGTATGGAAAAAAAGAACACTGCCAAATTATACGTATATATGTATGATAATGTATGGCTTCTCCACTCTCACGTTCGTATTTTAGGCACGAATATAATGCAGCTCTCTTATGTCGACAGTATGAAATCAAATGATGGATAATTTTATATCCGATCCGACAGAATATGATAAGTGGAGAAGCCGACAAAGTGTAGCATAAAAAACTCCTGCCTACCATCTGACCTTTGTTAGCTCAGTCGGTAGAACAGTACCTGAGTATAAGGTAGCTTCCAAGGTGGACATGGGTTCGATCCCCGCACAGAGTTCGTTTCTTTATTCACATTTACGATTTAGGCTGCTCGTTTAACAGTCGCTCACCCCGACGCCGCTCAAATATAGGCTCTCACTAATAAATGTCATTATAATTATCATATTCTGTTGGATCGAATATAAAATTATCCATCATTTGATTTCATATATATGTATATATAAGTGTGTGTGTGTGTGTGTAAACAAGTTGTAGGTTTTATGCACACACACACAACTTCACACATATTTGCCTAATTTTGGTAAAAAGACTTTTTTGGAAAGTTTTGCATCTTTTTCTAAACCATTTTCTTCCTTTAATCCAGACGAGTTGTAAAAAGTAATCTCGATATGAGTTTCCATTTTGAAGACTTTTAGAATTCTTTCTGCAAAGCCGACTGTAAACAGAAAAAACAGAAATAAATAAAAACTTTCGGCTGTAAGGTGGGTGGTGGGGAAGAGACAGTCGAGAAAGGTGTTAGGAGGAATAATCATCTCGGTTGAACGGCTAAATCCAGTTCTTCAACCTGAAGCGACAGGACTGGGTGTCGTCTAGGCACATTTGCTGTGGTCATGTCGTGAGAAAAGTTTTAATATATATACTTGAGTGCTTTTGTATATCTATCTATTTATAATGTATATTTTGGCAGCATTTCTTCTTTCAAGCAAGTTTCATCAAACTCGCCGGATAGTTTTTGTCGATTCAACTTTTTAATTAATTTTTCTTGTTTACGAATGAGTTGTTTTTAATGAAACTATCTATATGTATGTCTGTGTATATCTCTGTGTATGTATTTGTGTGTGCTTATATATCTATTACTATAAAGCCAGTGATTGTTTGGTTGTGTATGCAACTTATGGCCATTGAAACGGCTGGACCCTGAGTGCTAAAAAAGAGATGAAGAATGAGTGAGAAAAGGAGAGGGGTCGGAGAAACAGTCGAGAAAGGTGTTAGGAGGAATAATCGTCTCGGTTGAACGGCTAAATCCAGTTTTTCAACCTGAAGCGACAGGACTAGGTGTCACCTGGGCACATTTGCTGTGGCCACGTCTTGAGAAAAGTTTTTACGTCATCAGTCTGAAATCTGAGTCAGATTCCGTTTGATTGAACATTGAATCATGACAAGTGTTGCAGGAAGAGAGTATTTTCTGATTTTTATCAGATAAAAAAAGATTGGGGTGACTCTATGATAGGTAGGTTTAGTATAGATATCTGAGTGCATTTCTATGTATATTAGAAACCGTCAAACAAAACTGTCAATAGGTTTCTTCAGTTTTCAAGTTTGTCCAGCTGGCTGTCTATGTAGTAGTAGTGTGGATACAAACACACAAACACATAGATAGCTGCATGCATGCTTTAGCATATGCAAACACACATACACAAGCTTTGCTTTATTCCTCTCTCTTTCTGTTTATTTAGCATGACAGAACCAAACAAAAAAACTGACAACAACTTTCATATAAGATTTTTGTTTAGAAAATAAAGGGAGGAAAAAATTTGTGTGTGTGTGTGTGTACACACACACTCACATGCACACAGAGTTTAGTTTTGCACAAGGCCAAATGGAGAGTTTGGTCTTGTTTGGTCATATATAATTAGCTGTCTCATAGAAGCTTGTAAATTGTAAGCTTGTAAATCACTTATAAATTTTATTTTTATACCATTTTATTAAGACATAATATGGGGTGTTTTCTATACAAAATATGAAAGGTGTATCTTATCAACACACTTATGTAGTTGAAGCTATAGATGTATTAATGATGGGAGCATTTTATTACTTGATAACAATAGAAAACCGCCCCCCCCCACTTTATTGATCCTGTATACCTTTCTATCTCATCCCTCCATCTTGTGTCTGGTCTTTTCCTACTGTGTTAACCTTTTGCACCATCTGTTATCCTTCCTTCCTTGCTATGTATCCAGCCCATCTCTATTTTTTTCACTTAATTATTTCTATGATATCTTTTACTTTAGTCAGCTCTCGGATCCATGTTGATCTTTTTCTATCTCTTAGTCATTCCTAGCATTGCTCTTTCCCTTACTCTCAGCATAATTGTGAATTTTGTTTTCAAGTGAGTTTGTTAGTTTCCATGTTATACATCTGTTCGTCATAGCAGGTGTTCTACATTCATTGTACACTTTAAGCATATTGGCAAGGTGCTATTTAATGTCTCTATTTTAACTGGATGCTTTCCAACTAATTGTTATACATTGTTTTATTTCACTTTCATGGCCTTTCTCTAATTTCAACACCTGACCTTGGGAAATGCATTCCTTAACCTCTTCCAAATCTTGATCCCCTATTCTTATGGTCTTTTTCAGGACGTTATTGTTGAACATTACTTTTGTCTTTATTCTTTTCATCTTTAACCCTATTTTGAGGCTTTCCCTGTGGTTGGTCAAAGCGGAGTTGTCTCCCATGAAGGGAGCTCTCCCCATGCTAACTCAGGCCCCCTTCTACCTACTAGCATCCTCACGTGCAGGCAGCCAATCATGGGCCAGCAACCCATCACATGAGTGTGCGCTAACTTTGAATCGATCTCTCATTCTCCCCAGTAAGCCTCACAAAAAGAATCGTTTCACAGCCGGTCCTTCATGATTTTTAACCTGTGCGTGTGATATTTCATGTGTACCCGGGGCGGGCAAGAGTATAAGACAACCCAGAGCCAAGTAAGCCAATTCCCTTAATTTTACATACACATTTTAACATCATTATGACACAAAACCCTTTTACTTACATGGTTGCAAACCTACACTAAAACAAATACATGAACAATGGACTTTTATATATACACACGCACATAACATTAACTAAATCTACACCCTTGTTTGAATAAAGAAATGTTCATCTCTTTCTGAAGGAATGTCTCTTTTGTTTATCATTTGCTGTTGTTCCCTTCCTCTGCCATGATTGTATTTAAATGGATTCATTCTTACCTCACTTCTGAAAACCTTTTACTATGGAGAAACCTCACGCTTAAGCTGGCGTTCGCCTCCCTCACAGAATTTCCGATGCTCATCAATAGATTGAATTCATTCCCTCCAAAAAACCTCCGGACATTGGCACCCATCCTCCATATCCCTACTTAAATCACTTAACATGTTTTGTAAATCATCTGATGTTTCTGATATTATTGGAATGTCATCAGCAAGTCGTTAATGTTTCCAATATTCTCTGGGTATGTTTACTCCCATTCCACAGACCCACACACGCACAGTTATTGGTGTTTCTTTGTTATAAACAAAGTAATGTGTGTAGCTATAAATGTCTTTCAGACTACAAAAGCCTGGGGAAATGCTTAGCATCAGAAATTATATTTTTAGGAGAACAAGATGCGAGATGACAAGAGAGAATGATAAATGAGAATGTCTGGACATGATAACGACTGGACAATGTCTTCGAGTAATTTTGTTTTTCTCTACAACTTTGAGAAGAGTCATTAACATTCCAACTTTTGTTCGGACAATCAAATCTCTTCTTTCTATCGTCATGTTAACATCAAAGATGGGAAGAAGATATTGAATTGTCCAAACAAATTTGGAATAATTTTGTTTTGTTTTGGCAAAGGGAAGATTCTCATCTGGACATTCTATCACTGATATGTGTTCTCAAAAAATTGAGCTTACCCTTTCAAGACTCCTGGGACATATATATCCTGAGGTTTCTATGACTGCTGGGATATATATGTCCCATAGTTCTGGACAATGTCTTTGAGGAATTTTGTTTTGTTGGCAAAGGATATATTCTTGTCTGGACATTCTTTCATTGATATGTGTTCTCACAAAATAGGCTTAACTCTTTCCAGTCTCCTGGGACATATATATCTCAAGGTTCCTACAACTGCTTGATATATATGTCCCATAGAGCTATTCTTTTGTTTCAAACAACCAGATATTTTGGTTTCAGTTGAGGCAAATAAAATTTCTCCCAGATAACACCAAATCACCTTGCCCAACATAAGCTTCTTTAATTTATTTACTCGTTTCTGCTTCAGTGTCCCTTTAAAAAAATTCATTAGTCAGACTTATTTTTTGAAGACTTTCACCCTCTACCCGTATCTTCTCATTCTCTCCCTTATCCTTTCCAGTCTTCGTTGCCCATCCATGTTTTTATCTAAATGTTATACAAACATGGATTAGTTTCATATGCAAAACATCTTCCTACCTCCTCAGTAAACTACCTAACTTTCTTTTCTCCCCTTTCCCTTCCTACTCTCTTATTAAACTGCCTACCCTTTCCCTTATGTTACTACTGAAAGCGTAACATTCAAACGCAGGTAGGAACAAGCACAATAATATTATAAATTACCTGATGTTGTATGCATGTTTTTGTGCTCATTCAAGTCTTGGTTGGGGAAAATATTTTCCTGCTTTGACTGTCATATTTAACCCTTTGCAGCTCTGTTCATCTTATATCTCAATTTATTTCCTATTTGTGTTGACCAAGAGTACCTATTATTTATATAATACCCCAAGGGAAATAACTTTCATAATTTTATGCAAGTTACTTCCTTTAAAAGACTATTTCATTATTTCGTTATTTGTAAGAAAAAGATGATTATACACAATAATATTTGAATTCTGTGACAACTAAATTTAGCTTTACACTTTCTGTTTATATTCTAAGCTTTTATGTAATTGCAACTGCAAAATCACTTAAATATTTCCATAATTTTTTGTCTTCAAGGGTTAACTAGTTTAATTGAAAATTAACCAAAGTCTGCTGCATCAACGATATATGTTCCGATATGTATTTTGGGAATTATCGGAAAAGCTTTAGCACATTTGATGCCAGGAAGATACGAGGAAGGAAACCATCCGTACAATATTCAAGCACCCAATATATATAGTCTATGAAGCTTTTAAAACTTCTACCACTAACAGTTATTAAGAAAAATAAATTTAACTTTCCCTGTGGTGGGTCGAAGCGGAGTTGTCTCCCATGAAGGAAGCTCTCCCCACGTTAACTCAGACCCTCTCAAACCTCACATGCAGGCAGCCAATCAGGGGCCAGCATGCCATCACATGATGGGGCGCTAACTTTGAATCGATCTCTCTTTTTCCCCAGTAAGCCTCACGAAAAGATGCGTTTCACAGTGCTCCTGTCCTTCATGATTTTGCCCCGTCCATGTGTGCGTGATATTTCACTCGTACACCAGACAGGCCAGAGTATAAGACAACCCAGAATCAAGTAAGCCAATTCTTTTAATTTTACATACACATTTTAACATCATTATGAACTTTTTGTCACATACACATGTGCTTGGGCATTACCCAAACCTTGCATTGGAAACTTTCCAAAATCACACAGCCCTCAGGAAAGTGCCTAAAAAAAAATTCAAGTAATCAGTCATATTGCATGTTCTAAACTGTTATACTTCTCCTTCACATTAATCATTAATTAACGAGGCCCACTTTTGGTTTGTGGTGAAAGTGTCTGACTTTATTTACCTCTACCAACCAACCTGGGAGAGGTATATGTATTCACTTGTGTCTGTCTATCCAAATGATATCTCCAAAAGTTCTCAATGAAATCTTTTGGAAGGGTGGGCAATAGGCTATGGAAAAAGTGATTAAATTATGGGGAAGATCCATATACAGTTAAATCCCTGCATTGTAGCTATATGTATATACCAACCACACAATATCTCCAAAAGTTCTTGATGAATTCCAATGAGATTATGTCGAGGAGTTGGCCATGGTCTAAGCAAAAATTGATTAAATTTGGGGGCGGATCCAGGAATTTTTACATATTAACTATTTATGAACTGATTTTCATTCAGTTTTTAGTGACAATGGTGTTGGCAGTGGCATGCGCTCTCTGGGTGCTTTTGAGTTTTCTCTTGAATTTTTTAACCGCAGTTGGTAATATTATTCGTTCTTTTTTAATTAGTGTAGTTTATTGCAGTATCTACCTAGGACAGGTAATAAAGTTAGAGAAAGACCATGACTGGGAAATAAAACAATGCATAACGATAGGTCGGAAAGCATTTGGTATGAATAGACATTCTGAAGAGCAGCTTGTCAATGTGCTTAAAGCGTAAAGTATACAACGGCTGCATAATATCAGCCATAGACTTATGGATGCGAAACATGGAAATTAACAAAACAAGCTGAAAACCAACTCAGAATAGCGCAGAGATCCATGGAAAGAGCAATGCTAGGGATAACTCTAAGAGATAGAAAAAGATCAACATGGATCAGAGAGAAGACCAGAGTGAAAGATATTATACAAATAATTAAGCATCAAAAATGGAGATGGGCTGGTCACCAAGCAAGAAGAGGTGACAATAGGTGGGGGAAAAGACTAACCAACTGGTGCCCATGGGACAGTAAACGCAGTAGGAAAAGACCAGGTACTTAAGATGGAAGGACGAGATAGAAAGGTTTAGCACAGTCTAGGTCATCATGGAAGGAGATGGGAAAGGCCTTTGTCCAGCAGCTGCTGCTGATGATGATGATGATGATTGCAGTCGATGAATAGAAAAGTTGTGATTCTTTGGGTCCGGTTGTCTAGATTCATCTCCTCGCAGCAAACCACAAGATTTCCTGTCCTGCCCAAAGTAATGAGGATGTTTTCTGCTTCCAACCATTTTGTACCTTTTTTTTTCTTTTTTGAATTGCAAAGTTGTTGGCAGCTGTGTTCAAATTTTTCACCAAAATACTGGAAACAAAGAACGAATCAACTAAAAAATGTTAACAGGTCTGGTTAGTCATTCAATAGAAACTGTTATGTGACCAATGTTATTTGGCAGCATGCTGTGTTGGGTGCGATCAATGAATAAATTTCTTCTCTCACGTTTTGTTGGGCAGTGATCACTAAAAAGTCTGAATTTTCAAAAAACAAAAATGGATGCTGCCGGACACACAAAAAGGGACCAATTTAGCATAGACTTACATTGCAAATTGAACCCCCCCTACTAAAAACCTATTTAGGAGTGAATTTTCCATTTTCCTTAGACATAAGGAGTAAATGCTTTAATGTTCATCCCTCTAGCTCCATTGGTGCGGCCTGTATGCACGATACATGCATGCACCACTAGCCAGCCAGACCAGCTCAAAAACTGAAGAAACCTATGTTGACAGTTTTGGTTGATGGTTTCTAATTATAGTGGAATAATATTTTGCTCCTCATCTCCGGTGAAATGCTGTTTGCTGGTCCTAAAATGTAACCTTTGCCTCCCTGAAAGCCTAACTTAAAAAATGCAACAAAATATCTGTGTGATTTGCAACTGAATAATTAGTGTTGGGGTGGGGGGGCTTCCGTGCCCCCACACCAGGGTGTGAAAAAGCATGGTAACTCAGTAACACCGCTAGGAGGCTCACTTGCTCATAGGGAGACACAAATGATTAAAGCAACAACTAATAAGGAAAGGAAAGATGAAGAATGAGAGATCTAAACTATCTTTTATGGATAAATAAACATTGAATGCAAAAAGTCTCATTTAGTTCTTTATTGGTTGTTTTGAAATTTCAGTTAAAAACAATGCACAAAATTTGTGCTATTAACAAAATATTAGCATAAGAATTTGGGAGGCACATTTGGTCAGAATTCTATGTTACGAGGCGCAAAATCACTTCATCCCACCCTGGGGGTGGGGCATGGAGAATTCTGCATTACGAGGCACACAATCCATCCTGAGAAAATTCTCTAAACACGGTCACTGAAGCGTTGTGTAGAAAATGAAATATCATTTGCAATTATAATAGGAAGTGGAGGGAGTTCTATCCTCATAGGTGCCACACTATTATCTAGTCAACGTGCCGCACTATTAGATGGTCAAATAGTGGTGGACTATCATTCTAAGCTAAGCCCCCAAATGATCTATATGACTTTAAAGATAGATTTAATAAAGCTTGATTGTTTGTTTCTGTAAAGGCATTTATTCTGATTTTTAGAATGGATTATTTTAATTGCTTCAAACATTGGAAAGATCAGTATAACATCAAGATAAGTTTTTGAAATGGGTGCCATTAACAACATTTTAGCATAAGCGTTTGGGAGGCAGATTTGGTCAGAATTCTGGGTTACGAGGCACAACATCACTTTATCACACCCTGGGGGTGTGGCATGAGAAAATTCTGGGTTACGAGGTGCAACAATCACTTTATCACACCCAGGCCTACACCAATAATAATGATCTAATTTCCATCTATCTTTGTAATACATCTATCTATATAATACTATAATACTAACTGGATAATAATAGTGTGGGCTCAGTGTTTGCTCTCTCTCCTATCTATGTATTGAATGTAAGAAGCCTCACCTGAAACTCTTATAATTTTTTTTTTCAATTCTGTTTTCCATGCTGGTACCTTCTACACCATTCCGCACCTCCGAAATTCTGATTAATTGATTAAAAAGAAAAGTCAAAAAATACAAAACCGATCTGGTTAATCAGTCAATAGAAACTGTCACGTGCCCAACATATTTTGGCAGCATGCCGTGTTGGGGGTGTGCAATTAAAAACTGGAAAAAGGGGTGATCAATGAATAAGTTACTTCTCTCGCCTTTTGTTGGATCACTAAAGTGTGAACACAGTTGGATACAAACTAAGGGACCAATTTAGCATAAACTTACATTGTAAATAACCCTCCTTACTAAAAACATATTTAGAGGGGGAATTTTGAAAAAACAATGTTTTTCTAGACATAAGGAGTAAATGTTTAAATTTTCAGCCCTCTAGCTCCATTGGTGCAGCCTGTACACATGATACATACATAGCCAGCCAGCTAGACCATCTTAAAAACTGAAGAAACTTATGTTGACAGTTTTGGTTGATGATTTCCAACAAGCCTAAAAGTCAGACCATAGATGCGCTAGTTCTTTTCTTGTGTGAAGATCTAGCAAGGGCAGTGTTGCCAACTTTATTTTCAAGTTCACATCTAAAATTGAGCCGAATAACTTCTTAAAACACCTAGAAACATCTAGATTCTCCGGATATATATCTAAAATCTAGGAATTATATTTTTTTATTATTAATAAATTATATGTGACTTTAATCTTCAACATTAATTTTATTAAAATATTACTTATTTTATTACTACAAATTAAATAAAAATATTACTTATTTTGATTTAAAAATCGTCTAAATAGCAATTCCTGACATCTAAACGCAACCTAAAACATCTAGATTTAATGAAAAACATCTAAATCTTCCACACTGAGCAAAGGCAGTAACTCACATTTCGGTATGTCAATCAGTGACAGCAATCGATGCTGGAGATACTAATGCATATAAAAGGATTTTTAAAAGGCGATCAAAAAAAACAAAAAAAAAAAAACTAAATTTCAGCCAAATTGGAATTTCTATGAAAATGAATTTTGATGTCTCCAGCTGAAATCCCAAATTCATCGTCTGGGAAAAGATAATCTCCTTTTATCCTCTTTAGATGGATTAGAGTTGTTGCCAATGCACTGAATGACCATATTGCAAGCATTCAAATTCCTCTTTGGTCTTCATCCGCCTCTTTAAGGCTTCTAGTGCATAGGGCCGCATTGCTGTTTTTACAGGGTGGGGTGGTTGCTAGCCCAATGACCAAGATGGGCTGCCTTAAAGGGCTCCAACTGACCTGCTATTTACCCATAGCTAGAAATGGATTCATGCCTTTCCCAAGTGCATCAGTACGAAGTGAACTTAAGCAGCCTTGGCCTAAACTCCAACTCTGTTTGCTGATTCCATTTTCCTTGTTGGTAACCGCTATGCCACTCTGCACCCCCTTTTAAGGCTTTGATGATTGCAAATGCTTCACAGCCTTTCTCCAATCTTAAATAGGTATTGAACAATTTTAAGTGTCAACCATTAATAATTTCTGACTAGTATTTTCCTGTCTTAATCTTAAAATATATATAGCTTTTACGTAATTGCAATTTTTTGTCATCAACGGTTAACTAGTTTAATTGAAAATTAACCAAAGTCTGCTGTATTTGTATTGCCTACCATCTCTGCTGCTTCCTTAATTATATTTGTCAGGCTATTACTCTTTTCCTCTGTCACTGTCGCTATTCCACAGTGCCTGAAATCTGTTCTCTATGCTACTCTAAAATTTCAAATGTTCTCTATCTCTATCTTATTGGGGAATTTCTTCTTCTTAAGAATCATTTTGTTCCTTTCAGTTTTATAGTTAAATTTAGTTTTGCACACAATCTTTCTATGGTCACTTCCTATATCTACTTTATTTATAACAGTAATGTCAATTTGTTAAGTTAACCCACCCTGTACATAAGTCTTCCTTGTCATTCTGAAGAGAAAGGAACAAATGTCATCGAATACATTTCTTTTACTAAGCCATTAGCTCAATCCAGAAAGGTGCTCTTTTACCTTCTCCTTCTTGCCTTCCCTGTCTGGAGAAATTGAATTATCATAATTATTTTCCTGAAAATTAATTGGGAGGGCCTTCTTAACCCAAATTTAATTTCTTTATTTTTATTTTTTAAATTAAAATTTTGTTTTATTTTTATTTTTATTTTTATTTCATTTCATTTTCATTTTTTTTTAGTTTTATCTATTTATTTTTATTTTATTTTATTTTATTTTTTATAGAAAAATTAGTGATAATAAATCATATAGAATGAAAGTGGGGGCCTCTAATTTTATGACTATACCACTGAGCCAAACCTATGGTTTACCGATTATCACGGTTAAAATGTAAGTTTCTTCAGTTTTCAAGTTGGTCTGGCAGGCTGGCTATGTATATATCATGTGTACAGGCCGCACCAATGGAGCTAGAGGGCTGAAAATCTAAACATTTACTCCTTATTATCTAGAAAAATTGCTTTTTGTTTTTTGAAAATTCAGACTTTTTTAGTTGGGGGTTCAATTTACAAATGTAAGTTTATGCTAAATCGGTCCCCTAGCTTGTGTCCGGTTGCATTCATGCTTGTTTTTTTGTTTTTTTAATTCAGACTTTTTAGTGTCCAACAAAAGGTGAGAGAAGTAACATCTTCATTGATCACCTCTTTCTCCTATTTTTTAATTGATCACCCCCAATGCTGGCAAAAGATATTGGTCACGTGGACGTTTTATATTGAGTGACTAACTAGATCTGTTATGTAATGATTTTGTAATCAGCTCTTTTATGATTTCAATGAGTAGAAAGTTTTATTGATCTCAAATCATCTAACATGATCGTCAGAAAAAGGGGAACAAAAATAAACGCAACTTCTTAAATCTCAGCATTTATAAACTTTGCCGTTTAATGTAATCTTTGATGTTTTTCTTCCATTTTCTCACGTTGGTAGCTTTTTATTACTTTATGACTTTTAGAGCCACTCCTGTTTGATATGCATCGGACCACTGAAAGATTTATCGATTTGAGCTGTCAGTTTTGTTAAAGAAAAAAAAATCTTTTCAGAGTAATACATTTTAATATGGTATGATTCTCAGTATGAGCAAAGAGTGTGGAAAACTCATCATTAGGACAACATTACCCTGTGCACTCAGCAGCTAATTGGGTACACTCTAAGCTGTGTGATTAGGGTGGAGGTTTCCCTTCGGTGGACTTTCATCCTGCCAAGGGGGTGGTCATAAAAACTTGTAAGAATAAAGTCCTGATCTCAACCAGACTTGAAACTAGCAAGGATCACTAAGCTGACGCATGCAAAGGAAACCGGAACTTTGTCACCGGCCTCCATACTCCATTGGGAGTTGTCTCTTAAGAGACAGATGCTTTACCTTTTTTTACATTTTAAGTCTTTGCATAGAGTCCACTGCACAATTTTAATGATTTCATTAATATTATCAATATTATCATTACATGTGTTTAATAAAAAATGTATTAATAGGATAATTTACCAATATTTAACTTATGAAGTAAATTATCTAGCTCTATTAGGGCAACCTGTATGTGCAATATATAGCCAGTGAGCCGGACTAACTTAAAGACTGAAGAAACCTATGTTGACAGTTTTTAATTAGCAAAATTAAAGAAAAGTACCAAATTTCCAATACGTCAACCAAAAGAATCAAATCCATCCACCCTTTTAATGAGCATCTCTAATACAGCATTTATAAACTTTTCTTTTGTCATTAATCGTGATCTTTGATGTTTTTCTTCCATTTTCTTTCCTTTTCTGACATTGGTTGCTTTTATGACTTGTCTGACTTGTTGAGCCATTCGTGTTTGAGTTGAAAAGGTTCATCGATCTGAGCCATCAGTTTGTTGAAAACCTTCCCCACATCTTATCACTTACAGCTGTCTAGATCTTGTTAGAAACACTCAAACAAAACTGTCAACATAGGTTTCTTCAGTTTTCAAGTGAGTTTGGCTGGCTATGAATGTATCGTGCATACAGGCTGCACCAATGGAACTAGAGGGATGAAAATTTAAACATTTACTCCTTATTATATCTAGGAAGATTTTTTTTTTTTTTCTTTCTTTTTTTTTCTTTCTTCTTAAAATCCCCTCCCTAAATAGGTTTTTAGTGTGGGGGCTCAATTTGCAATGTAAGTTTATGTTAAATTGGTCCC
>VCCN01006475.1:93633-107420 GCA_006491835.1 Architeuthis dux
GGAGATAATCCGTCACTGGTTGCAATCCCTAATGAGGGCTGCAAAAAATATTATTTAAGACAAAATAAAAAAATAAATAAAATAAAAACTTTTTATATTAATGTTGAAATCCTGAAAATTATTGCCGCAAAGAAAAAGATGAAGTTTGGCGTGAGGAATGGTAGTTTGGCGTGAGGAATGGTAGTTTGTTTTATCTGGTTTTGTATTGTAAATAAACTTTGCTTCATTCCATAACCTTCCTTATTATAATGGAGCTAACGTAAGTATATGTAACCAAAACTAAGGGGAGATAACTCGTGTCTTAGGTTATTCGGAAAGTTAAAACTATCTGTAGGATGGGTATTTGGCTAGTAATTATTAACCTTTTGTTAATATAGAATACTAGTAAGAAAATAAACCTTGATAATTTTCTATAATAAAAGGACAAAAACCCCATAAAAACCGACTCGTAAGATGTTTGTCCTCAATTCGTACGGAAGATAAGTTCCTACATCTCCTAAATTTCTCTTCGTCTATGAAGGCCTTATTTTAATCACTGTTTCTATTTTCAGCTCTTATTATTGAACTGAATCCATTAGCTGTGGATGATTGGAATTCCAATCTTTGTAAACAGAAATTCATCTCCGGATTTCATATCAAGATTTCACTAATTGCCCCGAAAATTAAAGTTATTGCAGCATTTACAAAACAGCAACCTAGCTGCTCCTTCCACAGTAAGTGGGGTTAATATCAATTTGTTCTTTTGATATTTGCAAAGTGAAAGGGCGATCAATTCAGTCACATTTCTTTCTATAATGGCAATTTCAGAATTGATGAAATTGACCTAAAAATGTTTTTTTCTTAAATTTTATTCCTTAGCTTTTAAGACATTTAATGAAGGTTATTAAGAATTATTTGATGAACTGATATATGCATCATATCATTTTGAAGGTTATGGTTCATTTACAAAATATGCTTTTTAAAATTGTTTTCCTCCACCGATCGAAGAATTAAAAAATTTAAATTAAATTGTCTATTAAAAATGGATCCATTTTATAAACTAACTGGAAATCCGCCCTATGGGCAGTATGTATAATTGAACAAAAGAGTTAATTTCCTTGCACTGAATCTTTGGGACATGTATATAAACTCCTCCATTATAATAAGGATTTTTCATTCTACCAAGATGGGCCCAGCAACTTTAAGAACTCAACATTGTGAGATGTTGGCCCCTTTTGATAAACATATTGCACTAGGGACCCTTTTTACCTCATCCCCTCTAAAACTGAATTATTCTTTGTTGTCAGATTTTGGGGGTTGATTAAGTGAAAGAAAATCACAGTATTTTATTATCGGTTTATATACAGAATATCCTACATGTACAGGTTACAGTAAGAGTGTGAAACTAGTGATTTTGTGAAATCCCTGAACATTTCAGTAATTTCATGAAATCCCTAGTTTCACAATCAGTGTAGTAATGGTTACCAAGCTTGTGATGCTGACCATTACTACTGTAATGAGTTCGATCCTCATTGGGATCTCCACTATTGTGGCCCTGTGAGCTAAACTTGCTAAATATCAAGTATATTCTGCTTCAATATATACAGCTTAGTTTGACAAGGCCACACTAGTGGTGAGGATCGAATTCATCACAGTAGTAATGGTCAGCATCACAAGCTTTCTTAACCATTACTATACTGATCTTGCACAATCGATACACAATCTTACTGTAACACATAATGTGTATGATATCATATCACTCACTATTATTCATTTTTTATTATTGCATATTGGCTTATAATTTTATCATCAGTTTATATATATTAATATCCTATATGTATACATAATATGTATGATATCATATCACTTATTCAAAGAGTTTTCCGGACAATGAACTCCTTCTTGATGTTTATGTTGTTCACACAATGTTTTGGATGATTTATTCTTCGGCCTAATATGTAATATCTGTATGGAAAGAGAGCCTAAACATAAACAGCAAAAATGAGTTCAAATGTCTAGAAAACTCTTAGAATATTAATGACCCTTCTCAAAATTATAGACAGTATCATATCCCTTAGTATTATTCTTTTTTTTTTTTTATTGCATTTTGGCTTATAATTTTATCATCTGTTTATATACAGAATATCCTATATGTATCCTTAATATGTATGATATCATATCACTTACTTTTGTTCATTATTGCATATTGGCCTGTAATTTCAAGAATATATTATTGTATATTATATATTACTACTTCTGTCCCATAATAGTTGTTACATTTATTTATATAAATATTCATATAAATGTAATAACTCTTACGGGATGGAAGTAGTATTATATATTATTATATATAATTGAAAGAACCATAAAATTAACATTGTTAATTAATAATATAAATTGATTGTGAAGGTTTTATGAATGTAAATAATTTAATTTGACATTTCAGTATTTTCAATGGAAATAATTTATTGCAAATGTTGACCCCCACCTCCCATTTATATTGTTCTGCAAGGAAACGTACATCTGCAGCTGTACGTTCCTTCATGCAAGCAAATCTGCACGTTTAAAAACGTTTGGCTGCATATCAAGTGTTTGGTACCTGGTAAAAACAGCACTGGTAAAAATGGCACAGAAAAAACGGCACATTTAATTAAAACTGCAGTTTGTGTTTGTTTTATGCAACCCTCACAAACAGCATTAAAACAGCTGCTTGGTGTAGTGTAGTGTAGTTTATGTTCGCTTTTAATATGTCTAAGAGTTTATTTTTATTCTGCTTTCCTCTAACTTTATAATAAGAAGTAAATATTTGACCAGCTTTTGAATAAATATTACCTGTTTGATTCATAATTTATTTATTTTATTCAAGTAGATCTTTTCTTAGATTACTGCTGTGCCATTTTTTCCTAGTTTTTCACTTGTGCCATTTCTTTTCACTTGTGCCATTTTTTCCGGGGCCGTTTTTTACCAAGATTTCAAATGTTACATTGAGTTTTTATTTTTATTGCTTAAGCGTTGGAATGTGAAATAAGTGAGGTCCGTGAGGAGCAGATGGGCGTACTTGGAGGGTTACACAAGTTCTCCAACGGAATATGTGAAAGGGGTTCCATCTTATCGAGACCGAAAGTCTCCTCGTAGTCCTTTCTTTTTCGGAAACGGCGTGCCACCGCTATGAAGCACATGACTGTGAGCATAATGGTTACAGCGGCGATCACTCCCATCACGACTCTGGGATCGACGATTTTGGTGATGCCGCTGTGTTCAGCCTCTCTTTTTGTGGTGACGTTGATGCAGTGCAGTTTCAGTAGCTCCGAATTGGTTCCATACAAGATGCACAGTTCGTACATCGTGTGGGGCTTGAGCCCGGTAATCGTGCAGCGATGCATACGTGATTTCAGGTAGATCACATTATAGCGGTCGGTTTTGCCGCTCTCCCGGTAATGGATCTGGTATCTATCCAGAAGCATAATTGACTCGCTCCCGTTAAGGATGATCGTAATATACGTGTTCGACGTTTTACCTGTAATCATGTTGAGCCTTCCCGAAAGAACTTCCACGGTGGTTGAGCTCGTGTCGTTTCCTGCGGAGTTTTGAGCAATGCACATATATGTTCCCGAATCGTTCGGACGTGCAAAGTGCACGTGAAGGGTTGAGTCGCTTATCTCGACCCGTTCTTCTGCCGAGGTCTGGTTGATTACCACACCCCTTGGTAGGGACCAGGAGATTTTCGGAAGGGGCACGCCGATGGCATAACATTCCAAAAAAATGTATTCCCCAAGGGGGATCTTAAAACTTTTTGGAAATAAAGGGAGCGTGGTTGGGGGACAGGCTTTCGGAATCTTGCTAAGCGGGATTCCTCTCAGCAGTGCAGTAACATCATTTGGAGGGTAATCACAGATTAGTTTTTCTGGGTCGTGAAACGTCACTTTACTTTTGTTGTAGTTGAGGATCTCTTCTTTGATCCAGCGTATGTTGCAGTCACACCTGAGTGGGTTATGGTAAAGGTGAATGTTAGTGCGATACGGGAGGTTATCCCTGACTGGATAGGGTAAGGCAGGGAGCTTATTGTTGTGAAGGTAAAGACTATGAAGCTGCGGCACATGGTTGAAGGCGTATGGATGGATGAAGATCAAGTTCTCGTTATCGTGCATGTGCAGAATCATCAGATTCGGAAGGTGATGGAATGCGTTGCTTTTGACACTTGTCAGCTGCGGTAAAAAGCTTAGCGAAAGCTCGCTTATATTGAGCGACCTAAACTCGTCAGCCTCTATCGTTTCGAACGAATTTGCGTCCAATATCAAAATACGCAGGTTATAGAGATGTTGGATCTGGAAGGTGGGAATTGCTGACAACCTGTTTTTAGACAAGTCCAGAACACACAGGTTATCGAGTCCGTGAAAAGCATCAGAGTCTAACATCCCGATCTGGTTACCAGTTAGATTCAGTTTGGAAAGATCGTTCAGCTCCTCGAATACCTTTCCGCTTATTTTCCTCAGATTATTGTACGAGAAACAGAGTTCGCTAACTGATTTGATTCTCTGGAACCAATCAGGATTGATAGTTTCCAACCTGTTGCCATCGAGGTTCAGCACCAGCAAGCCGTTAAGGCCGCCAAATGCATCCTTCTCAATGGAGTGGAGACGGTTGTAGGATAAGTCGAGTCTCTGCAGGCTTTTCAGGCCGCTGAAGGCTCCATGCTGTAATGACTTAAGCCGGTTGTTCCGTAGGATCAATTCTTCAAGCAGCTCATAGCGGACAAATTGCCAATGGCTGTCAAACTTACTTATTCGGTTTTCAGACAGGTCGAGAACTTTGAGCCGTCGTAAGTTCGGAAGTTCCTTGATGATCTCCAGCTTGTTGCCAGAGAGAAGTAAGGCTTCTGTGTCGGCATCGAGCTCTGCCAAGATATTGGGCATTGTCCAGAAGTCAGCATTACTGCAGTTGATGGTCCGCAAGCGTTGATGGTCGGAGTAGGTCATCAGAGTGCACGTGCAGTTCAGTGGACACAGTCTGGCCCAGCGGCCCCTTTCAACTGTGTTTTGGTGAAATGGCAGTGGGGACGCTGGCAAATGCTGGTCAATGCCATTTACAAGGTTACTACGACTACCGTAACTGGAATTTTTGCCGCTACCAATATCCACCCCGAGAAGTGCCTCAGTGACTAGGATGAACGAGAGCAAGCCCAGCGGACTGTGCAGGATTGACCACATGCTTCATTCTAGGTGTGGAAGAGGGTGCTTATGCTTGAATGGGAGCAACATGAAAATTAGGCATGAGATGCTCGAGTCAGGAATGGTAGTTTGCAACCTGCTGCTGCTGCCCTTAATTAGGGAGAGTTTGTAAATTCCTTGAAATTAGCCGGGCTACTTGTTTGCCCTTTGTCACAAGTCCTTACTGTATGTCTGCAGCTCGTACTGGTCATCTTCAACAGACATGAGGGTCCTGTGAAGAAGAAGAAGAAGAAGAAAAGTAGAATGAATAATTTGTCACCATTACAGCTTTTAAACAGGGAATTAAATAAATAAAAGTTTTTAATAAAAGAAATAAAATAACAGAATGTTATGCTATATTATGCAAATCTCAATTTCATTTGTGGGCAATGATGTCATTTATGCAAAATCTTTCTCTTTAAAAAAGTAAAAAGTACAAACAGAAAAATCATTTTAGGGTTCAGAGATATCATACAACTCATTAGAAAGCTCAAATGGCAATGGGCTGGCCATGTTGCAAGAGTATCAGACAACTGTTGGATGTCAACATCCCCTGAGATCATACGCCAAATTGTGACCGGCAAAAACTAAGATGGCGTGATGATTTAGACAAGTTCAGAAGGTATTTGTACTGTGACGCTTGGGAATGAAAGAACTGGCGAATCTTGGAAGGTCTATGACCAACAATGAACTTTAAATGGCTGTTGCTGATGATGAAGAACTAAAGTGGGGGGGGTCTTATATGCCATCAGATATGGTAATCTTTGTAAGTGTGAAAAGTCATCATCAGCTGTTATAAGTCCATTCCTGGACAAAAGCCTTTCCGATCTCCTTCCATCACAACCTATCTTGTGCTAACCTCTGCCACGTCCTACCGGTAAACTTTTCTATCTTGTCCCTCCATCTTGTGTCTGGTCTTTTCCTACTGCATTTACTATCCTTTAGGCACCAGTCGGTTAGTCTTTCCCCCCATCTATTGTCATCTCTTCTTGCTTGATGACCAGCCCATCTCCACTTTTGCTGCTTAATTATTTGTATAATATCCTTCACTCTAGTTCTCCCTCTGATCCACGTTGATCCTTTTCTATCTCTTAGAGTTATCCCTAGCATTGCTCTTTCCATGGCTCTGTGCTATTCTAAGTTGGTTTTCAGCTCGTTTTGTTAATTTCCATGTTGCACATCTGTAAGTCATGGCTGGTATTATGCAGCCGTTGTATACGTCACGCTTTAGCACAGGGTGAAGTGAGTGATGCCACTTCGGGTGCTTGTTGCCTCTAAGTCTATTTCACATATAGCGAATGGGCAGAGTAAGTAGTAATGGGAGATGTGGAGCCCATGCAGGGATGGCTGAAGCCATAGCCAGCATAAGGGCACTACTTATTTATTTTACCCTGAAGGTTCTTCCATAAAATTGTTTATTTTTCTGAAGACGTTGATGCTTTCTTATTTAACTTTGTCTATTGGTCTTTCTGTATTGGAATCTGTCTGCCATTTTCTGCAGACGTTCCGTTTCTCTTAGATTCCACCAGTATGTGCGTGTGTGTGTGTGTGTGTGTGTGTGTGCTGCTCTTGCATTATTAGAAACTTGGCGTTAATATACACCTTCAAGGAATATACAAAACAAGCATTCCAAGGGAAATCATGAATCACCACCACCCATATTTGCTTCTTTTTACCTCGTAAATTAAGCAATTAAAACTAAAACTAAAAACATATTGGGGGTGGGATTTTTTTTTATAAACTAGAAAAACATCTTTTCCTACTCATTGAGGGGAGTGTGTGTGTGCAATAGTGCACAGTTGTGGTAGTAAAATTAAATTCATGATATAAAAAAAAAACGTCATTAGGCATCATGCTGTGTTGGGGGTGATCAAGGAATAAATTACATATTTCGCCTGTTCTGAATTTTAAAAAACAAGAGTGAACAATGCCAGACACAAACTAAGGGACCAATTTAGCATAAACTTACATTGTAAATTGAACCACCCCACTAAAAACATATTGGGGGTGGGATTTTTTTTAAAAACTAGAAAAACATCTTTTCCTACTCATTGAGGGGTGTGTGCGTGTGCAAAATTTCAAGTTTCTGCTATGAACAGTTAGGGCGGCGTGAAGTTCAGATACATGAATAGATATAAATGTCAGAACACATAAATAACCTACACCCAGCAACAGTGTTTAAACCAGCCTATTGTGGGTATCGGTGATTAATATCTTAAAGTTTACAGTTAGAGTTGAGTTATCCCCAGAAATCTGTCCGTTGTCCTTTAGGAGAGTGTGTGTGGAAATGAGGATCTTGCCATGTTTGTTGGGAAAGGAAAATAGTGCAGTGGGAGGAGGGTGGAACAGAGAGATGGAGGTGAAGATGTAAGTCGAGTAGATGTTAAGGGGAGGGTAGGAAGGGTGAAATTAGGGGGGATATTGGGATATGATGGTTTCTTACATGAGCCCTTAAAATGAATAAATATAAACAAACAGCTTATAAATATAATCCGTTTGTTTATATTTATAACTTGACTGGTTATTGTGAAGTGGTTTCTTTTTGTCTGCACTCAGGAATTTTGATTTAGTTGGATTAAGTCTAGTCTGAATATCCTGAAGAGCCTGGCAAGCTTTTGGAAGAGCAAGTTCGGTCTACAAGAAGATCCTATTTGTCTTAAGATAAGAAGGGTCTACAACCAGTGCCTCCTCCAAATAGTCACCTACGGAGTAGAAATATGGAATTCAGCCTACATTAATTTGCCTACAATAAATTGTCCACAATAGTCTGTCTACTATAATTTGTCCACAATAATTAATTTACATAAATTGTGTATTCAAAAAGAAACCGAATTCGGCACTAAATGACCCACCAAGAGTCAATGTGCCATCATCAATTTGCAATGCAGGTTTATTCTAAATCGGTCCCTTAATTTGAGTCTGGCAGCATTCAGACGAGAGAAGTAACTTATTTATTGATCACCACTTTTTTCAATTTTTTTAATGCTGCCAAAAGACACTGGTCACATGATAGTTTCTATTGAATGACTAACCAGACCTGGTTCTATTCCTGTTGAAGCTTTTAACCAAGACGCAACGAAGAAACCATTGAAGTGTCCATAAATATGGCAAAAGCTTCCGACAACACAGCCAAAAGATTTTATCTACCAGTTCAATATAGATTTTCTGAGCGTCTCTTACTTATACATGAAAAGGAAGCATGAAACACTGCTTATTATAATGCATTTTCATTGGGCTTTTTTAGAATGTTATTTGAAATTCCATTCTATTTTTAAAAGTCAGATGCAATGAAGCTTTTAGTTTAAGAGGTTCATAAAAATAGAAATCCTCATCTGATTATAATTCTCTCAAAATGGATCCAAACGAGAGCGGATTCTTGGAAAGGTTGGCTGGGAATATTTACAAAGAATCATCATGTATATAATAAGAGCCATTTGTGTCATACTTATAGTAGCAGCCATCGGCCCTTCTCCCTTCCTAGCCTCTTATTAAACTACCTAACTTTATTTTCTCCCTTTTCCTTTCCCTTCCTACCCTCTTATCAAACTACCTTTCTTTTCTCCCCTTCTACTTTTGTTCCTCTCTCTCCTCTTATTAAACTACCTAACTACTATTTTATAGAAATCGTTTGTAATTGTAATTCTCTCAAAATGGATCCAAATGAGAACGGATTCTGTGAAAAAGTCAACTGAGGATTTTCCAAATAATTTTGGATTGGCTGTGGGAATGGAACAGATTACAAACCAGTAAATTGTATAGATTTGTTTGCTTGGATAGTGTAATGGTTAGCATGTCTGCTTCGCACACAGAAGGTCTCGGGTTGGATCACCGGTATGAGCAAAGGGTGTGAAAAAAATCTTCAATAGGACAAATTTCCCTGTGCACTCTAAGCTGTATGATTAGGGTGGAGGTATCCCTTCAGTAGACTTGCATCCTGCCAAGGGGGTGGTCATAAAAACTTGTAGGAATAAAGTCTTGGTCTTGACCAGACTTGAAACTAGCAAGGATCACTAAGCAGACGCATGCAAAGGAAATGGGGACTTTGTCACCGGCCATTCATACTCCATTCGCAGTTGTCTCTTAAGAGATGGTTGCTTTACCGTAGCTTATTATAGATTTTACAAATATGAGTTCTGTCCCGTAAGCATCCAGCCATTTTGAAGGAAGTGGTTAAATCTCTGGGCAGATCCAGGATTTTTTTTCGCTTGAGATATTTTTTCATTTTTTTCATAGATTTATGTATTCACTCGTGCTAGTCCACACAATATCTCCAAAAGTTCTCAATGAATTTCAATGACATTTTGTGTAAGGGTGGGCCATGGGCTAAGGTAGAATTGATTACATTTTGGGGCGGATCCAGGAATTCTTTACGGTTACCTGCCCTGCATCTTAGCTATATATATGAACTGATTTTCATTGAGTTTTTAGTGACATGGCATTGGCAGAGGTATGCGCTCTCTGAGTGCTTTCTAGTTATAACCCTAACAGATGTCACATCATGCCTCAAGAAAATCTTCATCTTACCACAGCATTGCCAATGTTGTGCAAACATAAAGAGTAGAAACTTGCTCAACATCTTGGATTGTAAAGGGTTATAAATTCATATGGACTGTGGTTTGAACTGTCACACATTTAGTTTATTGCGACCGAGCTGTAGGCAAGGTCGCTCTTATTGAATGTATCACAGAACTGCCCTATATCTTGAAACTATTAAAGGTAGAAGCATACCGTTTTCACCATTTGATAACATGTGTTTTGAAGATTCATTTAAATAAAAAAAACGATGTTGGTAACATGACAGTTTCCCATTCTTATTTATTACTTTTGCAAATGCGTAAAAAATCTGGGTTCATTTTGGTTGAACATGAGAAAATGCAGAGCAACACAATGTATCTGCTATTTCTTTTAAGTACAATGCAATTACAAAATTATTTTTTGACAGCATGGGTAAACAAGTATTATATAACAGACAACAAAAAACTGGCAGAGTGGTGCTGCAGGGGGTGGGGAGATGAAATAAATGACGTTTTGAATGTCGTATTGATTTAGTCTTTCCTTATCGTTGCTCATTGTGTTCAACCAACAATCGGAGGTGCGAGTGGTGAGACAGAAGGAGACTTTCTTCTTCAACCAACAATCGTTTTGCAAAGTTTATCAGTTTCATCAATAATAATAATTGCTTGGAAGATTGTTAGGCTCTAATACACTTCTTGGGGTCTTCAATTCACTTTTATTTACACTCTAACGTTCATGTCTTCATGCTAGGACATGAACCGCTAACTGATTTGAACACAGTAAAATATCACAGAAAAGTGACTCCTGAAACGGGAGAGTTCCACTACTGATCATTAACAAAGAAATCTAACAGAATTATCTTTCTTTGTATATTTTATATTATCATGTGTCAAAATATCCAATTGAAATTATCAGCACTGCAACTCACTGGGACTTCATTCCTTCAGCTTCTAGTAGATAAGTGTAAGCTTCCCTCAAAGTGGGAAGCTAATATATATGGTGGCAACCCAAGGCCAGCCCTGATTGGTTAATAACCCAGCACTATGTGCAAATCACTGCCATTCAAGAGCCATCTACCTTGATATACTCCAAACAGCCAATCATGAAGGGGGACACTTATAAATAGTTAACATGCATATGATCTATTAACATATTGACAAAGATAATTCTGAGATTTTCATGATTCGCCTATGTTTATCGATGTGAACAATTCTTCCCACAATGCAATCCTGCAAATAACTAGAAAGCACTCAGAGAGTGCATATCTCTGCCACTAACAAGAAACTGAATGAAAATAAAGTATTAAAAAACAAGGGAGAGAACTTTAAATGTACAAATATTGAGTAACCTTCCTTGAAATTTGAATTTAGCCTTCTTATCACCTGTTCGTTTTTTAACCTCTTTTGCTGCAGAATAATCAATATATCTCTTAAATGAAAACAAATTCCTGGATCTGCTCAAAAATGTAATCACTTCGGTAAAGACATTGTAAATTCTGTGTGTCTCAGTTTTTTTTAAGTGTGTGCGTATGTGTAACAGAAGTATAGTTATATGTATCTTCCAATTATACCAATGTCTGTTAAATCGAGGGTTTACTGTATATTGTCATTCATAACATATATTCATGAAAAATGACTGTTAAATTCAAAACCTGTTATACCAATGTATCTTCTGATATTCCTTTGTATGTTCCACACATTCAGTCTCCGTTTCTCTAGATGAAAATATTTTTGAGAGTCTAGCATATGTTGTCGGTGGAGTGGTGTAGTGGTTACTAGCATATCGGTGAATAGCAGCGCAGTTAGGACCCTTCCTGTAAGGCAGTCCTTCTTGGGTGTGGGGCTATCAACTCAACCTGTAAAACCTACTTGCTACTAAAACTGCAATATGGCCCTATGCTACACAGGAAGTCTACAGGAATAAATAAACACCATTGTCACTTGTTTTGTGCAGATGTTTGTTCATCTGTCACTCTATCCAAACCGATATATAACATTAAAAAACACTACTACGACTGCAATTCGATCGCTTGAATGTAGACCTTAGTAGACTGATAACATACACATGAGCTACCTGTGCAGAGATAAAATGAATGAGGATTTCAAGCCTGAAGTATTGTCAGTCACCTCAGATTAGGTAGAGGGGAGCGGATATCAAAGCAGCGAAAGTCCCTAGACAGACGGCTTAATTTTTAAAAAAAAACAGAGATCATAGATCACTTTGACAAGCAAATTACAGATGGATTGAAAAAGCATACAATGGGCTACAATTATAAAATATTTATCAATTTAATATTTAATTTCATTAATTTCATATTTAATAAATTTAATAATATTTATTACCAAATTTACTCGAATATAATGCGATCCCCACTTTTTGTAGCTAAAAATCAGTAATACATTTTGTAAGGTTGGTATAATGATAGATATTAACAGATTAAAAATGCAAACAGAAGATGTACACACAGATCCTTTATTCATACAATAACCATGGTCAATGATACACACGTGTGTGTGTGTACCTTCTGTAATGATTTCACTCACAGATCCTTTATTCATACAATGACCGTGGTCAATGATACACTCCTCCGATCTCCTAATAACAGTATGGCTGCTTGTATCACCAGAACGTAAAACGGCGCCCCCCCTCCCTTACTGGAAGTTGATAAGCACTCTCCTGCCTAAGGGGAATAACTCAAAATACTTACATAACACATTTTATTCTCTTATCGGTGCAAATTTAACAACACAAAAACAAAAAACAAAAAAAAAACAAAAACATAAAAACTAAAACTGTCATGGTTCCTGTTTTTGCTCAGTAACTTTTGGTTTGAAATTAGATAAAGATCCAAATTCTGTATATTTGTTGGTTGGGTACCATAATACAGCTAAAATGTTACCCGTCATTTTTGACATGGGCTCTATGCTTGTCTTAATATAAAGTATTTCATGGGCAAAAAAGATGCTCCTTCATTTCAGCAGAGAAGATTCAGGAAATATTGGTTGTCTATGAAAGTAAAAGCTAAAAATTGGCTTAACTAAAATCATATGAAAAAATTTATGAATGTTATTATCACGAGGAATAACTACTGATTAGTTACCTCCCTTCCAGCTTGAGGTAAAACTTTTAATTTTTTTAAACTGCTATGTAGATTTTAGTGTATATTTTAAAATGAATATACTGTATGTATGGCTCTTTTCGTCTCTGCAGACGGTCTTAACAGCTTTTTAGATGATATGCCTGGGCACTTAGTATGGAAGAAGTGTTGATGCTCAAGCCCCCCCCCCTCTCTCTCATTAATGTTAAGTGAATGTAAGCAGCCTCTGCTTTTTTCATTTTCCGTGCCGGTAACTGTTACATCATACTGAACCTCCCCTCCCTTTTCTCAAAGATGAAAATATTTTTGAGAATCTTGTGAGCCAAACAGGTTTCTGCACAAATCGTTTAAAAGTTCAAAATTCCTCGATTGTAAAGCGGCATTGCACTGGGTAGATTATTGTTTTGAAAAGTGGGATAAGTGTGTGAGGTCTCAAGGGGAGTACTGTGAAGGGGACTAAGTGCCATTCCCATAGGTAGGCTATTTTTTTGGTTAATATTAAATGGCTGGATACTTTATGGACAGACCTTTTATTTATTCTTTTCTGTGTCTTACAAGGCTCCTCGTTTGATCCAATTAAAAGATTTGATCATCTTAATCAAGAGTCCTCAGACGAAACACACACCCAAGGAAGGCTAAAGAATGCATAAACGTCCCTTATGCTTCACAAAGAGTCTACAGGGGGGGAAAAAAAAAGAAAAAAACCTATGTTGTCTCTTCAAACGTTTCTGTCTTTTGCAACCTGCCATATTTGTTCACTCAATGAGTAAAACAGATTTTCTGCACAAATTGTTTTAAACCTCCAAAATTCCTTCACGTGATGCTTGTGGGAAATATTGATTTTTCCCGAGCTTCTTCATTTTCCAAATGACATACTGCAACATTTTCTTTGCATGTCAAAATGTTATTTATTGATCTTGGAGTGAACATAGTCTTAAGTTGAACAAACAAAAGAGATCACTATTTTATCTCTCCTCCATAGAACATAT
>VCCN01006475.1:178753-190892 GCA_006491835.1 Architeuthis dux
GGGGCTTGGATGAGTTGCAGTGAGCGGTCGTCCTCCAAATACTCTTGTAAACGATTCATCTTATCGTCTGGCAGATACGGTACATTTGCTGTTCACTGACATGATAATAATAAAACTCTCTCCTTCTTTCGACCGCCCTTCTGGGGCCTTAACTGGTTATTGTATGAACTCATCCATCGTATGTACATGCCACATGCTGCCCTCTGCAAAGAAGGGGGAGGGGGAAGAAAAGGAGTTGATTAAAAAAAAGACTTGTATGTGTGTGTGTGTGGTGAGGGGGGATGATTCCTTGTAAAATATCTGTGAATATGACAACTTGGATGGTTGTCCATCAGAGGGGAGAGGAAAGGCGGGGTACAACTGCAACCGATGCTGTGGAAGAGTGAACAATAGGCTACGGGAGAAGTGATTAAATCTTGGGGTGGATTCATGCACAATTACCTCCCCTACATCGTAGTTATATGTCCACACCACAGTTCTCAATGACATTTTGTGGAAGGGTGGGCAATGGCCTATGGAAGAAGTGATTCAATTTTGGGGTGGATCAATGCAGAATTACCTCCCCTGACAATGGGGTTGGCAGAGATATGCGCTCTCCGAATGCTTTCTAGTTAGTTTTAATTTTTTTTTTTTTTTTTTTTTTACTTTAAAAAGAAATTTACTGGGGTTTTTTTTTATTACTTTTTCCGTTCTCACTTTATTGCCTTGATTTTTTGGGTTTTTTTTGTTGCTAAAATCTGTTCACTTCTACATTGGATAGCGCAATATACAGCGCAACAAAATGAGCACGTTGTTCACTCAATGCCACAAGGCAGAAACTGACTCTAGTGCGTTGTCAGCGCTATTTATATTGTTGGATATTTAGGCAGCCATGGGCGAGGGTCACAGATTTGACTCCCCTCATAGGTATTGAAAGTTATAAACAGGATGTCGGCCAAGACCCAAATTGCAGAGACCAGGGACCGGAAGACACACCAGGTGTGGAAAGGTCATAAACAGGATGTTGACTAAAACCCTCAGTTGTAGAGGGCGTGCTGGAAAATCAGTGTGGGCGTTCGAACCTGATAAAAGCCACGCAGAGTGCCCTCGGAGGCCAGAGAGATCGCTTACGCTTGGGACGAAGATGGGACCAATTATCCTGTTGTCAAAGGACCCGTATGCCATGCTGTCTAAGAAAAGTCTGTCAGCTCTCATCATCTCTCTCCCACTCTTCATTCTCCACCACTGAAAGATGTGTCTGATTGAATAAAAATATATCCTCATATTTTTATAAAACAAGTCTTACCTTTTCTCCAAGTCCAGGATTTTCCTCCCGTGGACCTGTGACTATACAACAATATTGCCTTAAAATAAAACAATGGAATGGATGCACATGTGCATCAGAGGCAATACACAACATGCAACAAGATGCACATTTGAGTTGTGTGGCAGTGAATGTGTTCAAAATTTAATATTTTTTATTCAGAAAAAAACAGGTCTGGTTAGTCACTCAATAGAAACCGTCAAGTGACCAATGTCTTTTGGCGTGTTGGGGGTGTTCAATTAAAACATTGGGTGATCGATGAATAAGTTACTTCTCTCGCCTTTTGTTGGATGGTGATCACTAAAAAAGTATGAATTTAAAAAGAAAAACAAGCATTAATGCTGCCGGACACAAACTAAGGAACCAATTTAGCAGAAACTTAAATTGTAAATTGAACCCCACCACTAAAAATCTATTGAGGTGGGGATTTTTAAAAAACAAAAAAGTTTTTTCTAGACATAATAAGGAGTAAATGTTTAAATTTTCAGCCCTTTAGCTCCATCAGTATGTCCTGTATGCTAAATACATAGCCAGCCAGACTCATTTGAAAACTGAAGAAACCTATTTTGACAGTTTGGTTGACGGTTTCTAACTATAAATTCACTCCCTTTGAGTTTGTCAATTATCTGTCCTTTTCCTTCATAAATTTTTGTCATTTTCAACTTTCTCTCACCGATTTTCCCACCTCTAACCAGGAGAGTTCATTCTTATTATTGGATGAAGTATTCTCACTCAATATTTTTATTAGTGATTTTGACTAGTTTTTACCTTCATCAAAGTTGTGATGAAAAAGCAACTAAAAATTAAGATGAAGGTAAAAAACTATTCAAAATTAATAATAAAACTATTATAATTAGCAGGTTGAACACAAGATGTACTTTTGAAATAGTAAGTCTTGAATAGTCAAACTTTACATATTTAAGTATTTTTTAAAAGTACACACAGTATCAGTGTTAACAAGCGTTCTCACCAGCCAGTTAATGGCTTATTCCCAATAGAGACCTAATTGAAATATTCCAATTAAGTGGGTGTGTTTTGACCATTTTTAGTGTCTTTTTGACTTTATTTTAGTGTCTTTTTGACCATTTTTAGCGTTTTGGGGCCATTTTTGGCTTCTTTCAAATACAACAATGCGGACGAATTCCTGGCTGCCACCCTGGGTATCTTACATACCCTTCTCAAATCTTTGTTTTTATGTATGTATATGTGTGTGTGTGTGTGTGTGAGAAAAACTTTGGTTTCTGCAACTGTCATATCACCAGGTTTCACTATGTTGCCAATTTGTCAACTGAATTTTGATTGTCGTAATCCTGAGAGGCCAAGTCCCATGATTTGTGCCCTTGTTGTCTCTGATCAAACAACAAAGTGTGAAATAACTTCTTCTGGACCACCTGAACTGTATCTCAATCGCTATGTGTTGCTTGACGGACAACTTCTTCACTGTCACTCACGGATGACTTGCTTCACAACTCTTTTTATTTATACATGTCTATGTCTTACACATAGTAACACATCATTTATTCTACAGGTTGAACCCATAAAACCTTACTCGCTACTGAGTGGTTGAGGCCCTATGCTCCGCAAGGAGTCTACAGGAATAAACAAAAACCAAAAAATACAGGTCTGGTTAGTCACTCAATAAAAACCGTCCCATGACCAATGTCTTTTGGCACCATGCCGTGTTGGGGGTGAATCCACACTAAAAACCTATTTAGGGGAGAATTAAAAAAAACATAACCCAAAACGTTTTCCTAGACATAATAAGTAGTAAATGTTGAAATTTTCAACCCTCTAGCTCCATTGGTGTGGCTTGTACGCGTGTAACATACATAGCCAACCAGCCAGACCAACTTAAAAACCGAAGAAACCTTTGGTGATAGTTTTAGTTGACGGTTTCTAATATAATTGATACAGAGATATATAGATATGGGCTGGAGTTGCTAGCCTCACGTCCAACCCTTTACCCGGGCTTGGGACCAGCTATGGTGATTGCCAAGCTGTAGGTTTTCATCTGTCAGTAACCTTCTCATAGATGGACTGTCGTTTTTTTGGGTTTTTTAAATTCCCCTGCTAAATATGTTTATAGTGGGGATCAATTAACAATGTAAGTTTATGCTAAATTGATTCCTTAGTTTGTGTCTGCTTGTTTTTTTTTGTTTTTTTTTAAATTCAGACTTTTTTAGTGATCATTTCCCAACAAAAAGCAAGAGAAGTAACTTATTCATTGATCACCTCCTCTTTTCTTAATTGATCACCCCCAACCATGTCACATGATGGTTTCTATTGAGTGACTAACCAGACCTGTTTTTATTAAATTCGACTAGTTTTTACCTTCATTTTAATTTTTAGTTGTTTTTATACAACTAAACTAAAAATTAAGATGACGGTAAAAACTAGTCAAATTTAATAATAATAATTAATAATAATTAATAATAATAATAAAGCTAGCAATATATAAATGTTGATCAATTATTCATCTGAAAATTCCACCCATAATTGGTTTGCTGATTCTACAACGGTAACAGTTATGCCACTCTGCACCTCCATCAATTATATAGATTAAAAGATTATATTTTATGATTTAATCCAATATTCTGCAAACCCTATTATCTCTATTGATTTCAATTCTTCCGGCCTGATTATTAAGACAGAATACGATTCTAATATGATGAAACGAGACACCAAAAGAAAATAACGATGTCAGTTCGTAAAGTACTGGTTGAACTTGTTCCGCTTCGAGAACAGGAAAGCATCAACAATCAAAATCCGATTTCATCTCAAAAGTGCATCAATGGCAGCCGCAGCAGCAGCCGCGCCCACATAGTAGCTATATATCTGTCCACTCAATATCTCCAAAAGTTCTCAATGAATTTCAATGGAATCTTCTGGAAGGGTAGGATATGGGATGAGGAAGAATAGATTAAATTTTGTTAAATGTTTTACAGTTACCTCCCCCACATCGTAGCTATATTTCCACATATCTCCAAATGTTCTCTATGAATTTCAATGATATTTTCTGGAAGGGTAGGATATGGGGTGGGGAAGGATTGGTTACATTTTGTGACAGATCCCAGAATTCTTCTGATTGAGAGATATTTTAAAATTTTGTATATACATTTATGTATTCACTTATGTTTGTCCATCCAATATCTCCAAAAGTAGGCCATGGGGGGGATCGAGACATTATTTCCAGTTGACATATATGTTTTCATTTTTTTCAAACATTTATGCAATCACTCATGGTTGTCCACACAATATCTCCTAAAGTTCTTAATAAATTTCAATGAAATTTTCTGGAAAAATGGGCCATGGAAGAATAGGTTGAATTTTGGGGCTGATCCAGGATTTTTTTACAGTTACCTCCCCCTGTATCGTAGCTATATGCCTGTCCACACAATATCTCCAAAAGTTCTCTTTTTCTAATTGAGAGATATTTCTAAATTTTGTATATACATTTATGTATTCACTTATGTTTGTTCATCCAATATCTCAAAAAGTTCTCAATGAATTACTATGAAATCTTCTGGAAGGGTAGTCCATGGGGCAAGGAAGTTACATTTTGGGGCGGCTTCAGAAATCGTATTACAGTTACCTCCCCTGCATTGTAGCTATATATGAACAAATTTTCATTCAGTTTTGAGTGACAATGGTGTTGGCAGATGTATGCGCTCTCGGGTGCTTTCTAGGTCTGACATGTTCAAAATGAGGCAATAAAAAAAAGACGGTTCGTAAAGCACTGGTTGAACTTGTTCCACTTTGGGAACAGAAAAGCATCAACAATCAAAATCAGATTTCATCTCAAAAGTGCATTGATCCACTGCAGCAGCCGTTGCACTTCAACGTTTGCATTCTGCATGTGGTCACTTGGTGCATCCAGTTGCGGGTGTGGGAAGGGGTGTCAAGGAAAGAATAGGCATCCAGGCTTTGATAAGGGATCTATAATTGAGGAAAAAGTCGCAAAGGAAATACAGGCAGCAAGGAGTGCATTTCCAGTCCTTAATTGACCGTTTAGTTGGTGAAGTGAATGATTTTAAACCTGCAACATTTAATATCCGAGAACTAACGTCAGTAACGAGAGAAACTAGAAAGCACTCAGTGATTGCAGACCTCAGCCAATGCTATTGTCACTAAAAAACAATAGAAAATCTGTTTATATATAGCTACGATACAGGGGAGGTAAATGTAAAAAAAATGCCTGGTTTTTCGCCCCTAAATTTAATCAAATCTTCCTTGGCCCATGGCCAAACATTCCACAAAATGTTAGTGAATTCATTGAGAACTTTTGGAGATATTGTGGACAACTCGCCATGGATACTTACAACATTGATATCATCAGCCTCCAAGAAACTAAAACTAAAATAATGGATCTACGCTGATGTCAACGGACACAGACGACTGTGTTTTGAAAGCGAAAACCAGACAACATGGGATCGGCTTCCTAATTCACAGAAAGTGATTAATTAGGAATTTCCAAGACTAACCGGAGACAGAGGACAATGGAGAAAAATGTTGAACAAGATATGAGATGCCAAAGCAGAGACAGCTTCACCCCCACCCAGTGTAAGTAAAGTGTCCGTCTCTTAAGAGACAACTCCCAATGGAGTATACACCCGGTTATGAAGTTCCGGTTTCTGTTGCATACGTCAGCTTAGTGATCCTTGCAAGTTTCAAGTCTGGTCGAGACAAGGACTTTATTCCTACAAGTTTTCATGACCACCCCCTTTGCAGGATGCAAGTCCACCGAAGGGATACCTCCACCCTTATCACACAGCTTAGAGAGTACTCAATTAGCTGCTGAATGCACAGGAAAATTTGTCCTAATTAAGAGTTTTCCACACTCTTTGCTCATACTGGGAATCGAACCCAGGACCTTCCGCATGTGAGGCACATGTGCTAACCATTGCACCATCCGAGCGGACCCACCCAGCGTAAGAGCAATGATAATAATCGACCATTAGGGGTTGAAATTTAACTTAAAGGCAATGAGAGACATCTTAATTCTGGGATCTAATCAGGAGTCGAACTGTGGTTGCGAGATTAATAAACCATTTGTTATTCATTTATTCTAAATCTGTTGGAGGTGTGGGTGGCCTAATAGTTAACAGTATGGAGAATGGAAGTTCAAACTCCAGCTGAGACAGTTTGCGTTCACTTTGCACTAATGCACTTGAGAATGGCATGAATCCATCTCCCCCCCCCCAACTATGGGTAAATAGCAGAGCTGACTGGGCCCTTTAGCCATGGTTAGCAACCAGTCTAGGAGACAGACGACTCTGATTCCAAATCTAGGGAGTGGGGACCCCCTTAAGACCAGCAACATGTTGTGGAGCTCGAAGAGCATGGTGTTGACACGCAGTGTGTCCTGGTTATCCACTGCATCACGGTCTGTCCCCAGTCATCCTGAATATGTCTTGCCACTGGACCCAGGCATACAGAGATGAGAGTGAGACTGACTATGCGCATAACTCTCCCGCTCTTTAATCCTAGTCAAGCTCAAGTCATGACTTCAGACCCTCAATGCACTGCAGCAGCTGCACCACTCAGAACTGAAGCCAGGTCCGCACTTTTGGAATTTAAAAAAGCCCAAAATGGCCCAAAATACTAAAATGGTAAAAAAAAAGGCCAAAAAGATCAAATCAGAGCTCAGCTTAATTGGTAAAATGGAATTAATTTTGTATTGGGGAATGTCCATTAAATGACTAGTGGCTAAATGCCCTGTTTGCCCCAACGGATGACCCCCCCCCCTTCACCCATGATTGCATGGAAATATGCACTAGTGTTAACCCACTGTTTTACAAGTTTTCTTTGGCCTGAATATGATGATGTGGAGGAGACAACAACAGCCACCTCACCTGACTTGGCTTGGAAAAAGCAAACTTATTTCTCAAAATTAATTGTCTTTTTTTAACAAATATTCCATAAAATCAATTTCCGTTGTCTGCTTCTCCTGAAGAAGACGGTTTACCATTTTCTTGCCTCTGCCAATAAAGTTGGAAGAGGTATATGTATTCATTCATGTCTGTCTGTTTGTCCACAGAATATCTCCAAAAGTTCTCAATGAATTCCAATGACATTTTGTGGAAGGGGAGGCCATCGGCTAAGGAAGAATTGATTAAATATTTGGGTGTATCCAGGAAATCTTTTACAGTTACCTCCCCTACATCGTAGCTATATATAAACTGATTTTCATTCAGTTCTTAGTGACAATGGTGTTGGATAAAGTATGCGCTCTCCGGGTGCTTTCTAGTTTTGTGTCTTTTTAAACAAATATTCAATAAAATCAATATCAATTGTGTGCTTTTATTCAAGCAGAATGCTTTACCTTTTTTTTGAGAGGGGGTGTATTCAAAACATTTTAATCTATTTTTATCCATGTCAAATTAGTTTGGCAATTGAGCATTCTGCCCAATTTGACTTGATCTCTTTTCACTCAGTCACCACCAGCACTGCCTTTAGCAACAATAATGAGATTAATTAATCTTTAGACATGAAGTATAAAGTCCAAATCTGATGGCGCATAATTGAATCAGCTTAAATAAGTCACATTCTTCCGTTCTTTGTATTAAAATGACAACATTTTAATTAGTGATGTACCAGATTAGCAATCTGGTCGGATATCCGGCGCCGGATTCACAATCTGATATCCAAATCCGTCGGATACCAAAGTAAAAAAGTTAAAATTGACGTCTGTTAAAAAAAATATTGGGTGGCTAAAATTTGAAACTAGTGGCAGTGAAAATATTTTTTGAATCCCACAGCGGAATATCCGACTGGATTGATATTCTGGTACATCACTAATTTTAATTGATTCATTGTATTATTTTGACTACTATTTATCTTTATCTTGATTTTAGTTGTCTTTATCACAACTCAAATTGGGTCATCACTCTACAGTAGTGATCAAACAGTGCCGATTGGAAATAAAGAATAAGTTCTCTAGGAATTCATGCAATGGGTTACAATTTTTCATCTCATAATAAAAAATAATACAATAGCTAGCATTCCAAAGGAAATTATGAATCACCGCCACTCATATATGTTGTGTTTGGGGTGAACAATTAAAAAGTTGAGCTGTGATCACTAAAAAATGTCTGAATTTTCACAAAAAAACAAGCGGGCACAAATTAGTGACCAATTTAGCATACGTTTACATTGAAAATTGAACCTCCCCTGTAAAAACCTATTTTGGAGGGGAATTGACAAAAAACAAAACAAAAAAGCATTTTCCCTACTCTTTGAGAGGAGTTTGTGTACACAATTTCAAGTTTCTACTATGAACGGTTAGGTCTGGATGAAGTCCTGATATATACATAGATAGATACATATAAATGTGTGAACACATGACTAACGTAAACCCATTTTGGGTAGCAATGATAAACAGCCAGTCACCTTAGAACAGGTGAAACTTCTGGGTCTTATAAAACCATACTTTACCTCTGGATTCTAGACTTTTCTGTTAATTGTCTGTGTGTGTTTGAGTGATTTCATCTAATGAAATAATTGTTTTAAAAGAATGTTTTCGATAATTTTAGTATGGGAAATTATGCATGTTGAAAGCAATATGGCTTTGATGAAAACCTTGAATCTTTTGCAAACCTTGCCTTTAGATATCTTCTTGCAACTCATTCTCCCTTTGTCTGTTTTTATGTGAGGAAGTTTTTGAAGCTCATGCCTTTTAATGAAAAGCTAATACTGAAGACAGGGAGAAAAAGGGTCAAAGCCATTGTGATGGCTCCATTTATTGATGTCTTGATGTCTTGATTCTTCAGGTAACTTTACCTTCCAGTCTTCTCAGTAAACGGGAAGTGTGATCTACCTGAGTTTATGAAACCAACATTTAGTAAATGAAGAAATCTCTGTCTTTTTGTCTGTCCATGTATGTATTCGACAACAGGCAGTGCAGTGTCGAGTTTGAAGTTTTTGGGATCACTGGTTCTCGAAAAATCTAATAAAAATAAATAAAACATTTAGAATTATCTACATTTAAATATAAAATATCTAAATTGGCAACACTGATGAGAACTAACCAAAATACTTCAAAGCCATAGTTTCGTAGGATGGATGGAAAATTATTTTAAATGACAATTATGGCAGACTGCTCCACACACCATAAAGTCTGGCCTCTGCACCTTTGGAAGAGGCACTGCCCTAGTTTAGTAAATTGTTCTGAAGGAAAGATGGAAAGCCCCCTCTGAACACTGAATTCAAAACCAGCTCACCAGAAAATAGAGGCAATGGGTGAGCTCAATTAGCCACTTCCTTCCCAAAAACCAACATGACCATACAATCGTCATGGGGGGCCTCTCCCCATGAAGATTTGCCTCTATTTTCTGGTGTGCTGGTTTTGAATTCAGAGTTGTCCTTCTCCTAGACTGGTTGCCTCTCAGGTTGTCCGTGCTGATAACCGTTGCACCACTCACACCTCCTTAAATAACTCAAAATCATTGAAGATCTTTAAGAAAGCATTCTTGAAAAATCAGGTCAGGAAAAAATGTTAGAATTATTTCTTTTTATAATCTCAGAAATTGAGATTTTACTCAATCGAAAAACAGTCTTCTATCTATATAATGAACAGTGTGACTTTTTTGTTTGTTTCTCTGTTTAATTTTCTTCTAAACCGAATATAGCAGGATTTTATTATTTCTAGTGGAAGATTACACAATCTAACAGATTTTATCATTTCTAGTGGAAGATTACACAATCAAAACAGATTTTATCAGGTATTATTTATGACCAAACTCTACAGCTTTGAAACTCTGTTGCCAAAAATATTTTTTCGTATTGTTGTACTCATTTTTGGACGTAACATATTCATATTTTAGGCCACAGAGTTTCAATGTTGTAGAGTTTGGTCATAAATAATACCTGATAATATCTGTTTTGATTGTGTAATCTTCCACTAGAAATAATAAAATCCTGCTATATTTGGTTTAGAAGAAAATTAACTTTCTATAAAATGGTGGTAGGGATGTACTTATTTATGGGCGATACTGTAAGACAATAAATTGATCTGCACTCTCTGAGTGCTTTCTAGTTTTAGATCTGTGTTTAGTGTCTAGGACAGTGATTCCCAACCAGGAGGCAATTCACCTCAGGGGGGAATTTGGGTAGTCCAAGGGGGAGGGGATAAGGCTATTAGGTAAAAAATAAAAGTCTAGACTAGAGATAGGGTTTTCTGCACTTCTATTTATCAAGTCGAAGGCTCAAAATAAGCTCCAAGGTGAGAATGATTTAAGATGTGCTCTCTCACTAATAGACCCACAAATTGAAGAACTGGTAGCAAAAAAACAAGAACAAAGATCACATTGATGTGTATATCAGTTATGATAGCAGAATTCTAATTTATTTGGAATAAATTGGAATTTCAAATATGTTCTAATTATTTTCACTTGCTTTTTTTGAGTAACAAATAAACAGCGGCTGTACAATTATAAAATTAAACTAATTCTTGCTATGAAGCTGTCTAATTATACGTAAAATAAAATAATTATTTGAAATTATTCTTTGTTGCAACTTAATAAATGGAGGGGGGGATACTAGTAATGTTATTGACAAAAGTGGGGAATGACTCAAAAAGGTTGGGAACCACTGGTCTAGGAGAACCTGTGTGTTTATGCTGATTAACGTACGTTATGTGATGAGTCAATTAAAGTAGATTAAATGATAAGTCACTTTTATGGGACAAATCTTAAAAATGACCAGGTTGACAATCCAAGTTCTGTGAGGCAATAAAATCCCTATTTTATGGCAGCACAGTCATTATTCACAGGCCTTCTTTTTTTTCCTCTCCTTTTTTCTTTCCCTATTTCTATGCACACTCAACTCTCCCTTCTCCCTTGCAACATGCCAAGTCCAAATATATTATCAGTAATCCCCCCCCCCCCCTTATAGCTTGGTTCGCAATATAAGGTGGGTGGATGGTGGATACCATGATTATTGCCTATACTACCGCCCACTCGTTCAGAAATCCATGAATTAAAAAGAATTTCATCTAAAGAGTTACTTAACACTTTCAATGCTACTTGTTTCTTACACTTATACTGTCTATTGTCAGAGGCGACATGTGGGACCAGCAGGGCGACATGTGGGACCTGCAGGGGCTCTGGGGGCGAAATTGTTTAAACCTTTCACTTGTGAGGAGCTCAAATTTAACATTGTGCTACCCATTTCCTTGAGACCACCGATCTGAGATGAGGGAAACTGTGTCCGATAGTAACATTAGGGAATTATAAAGAGGTGTCTTTCACTTATTATCACCCGCCCTTGAATATCGGCCATACACACCCTGTGTTATCGTGGCTCAGTTATAATGCAGTTGGCTTTCTTGGACCCCAACACCCACATTATAACAGGGGAAGCCTGCAACCCTGTTTAGTGCTGATCCGCTATAGCTCTCTTTTTCAAATATTTTCCGTAATATTTTTAGTAATGTTAAATTTCCAAAATAAATAATGATAAAAGACAGCATCATGGTTAATGTGCTATGTGTATGAGACTGAATTTATTGAGCCTAGGGTTACCTCTGATATACTTGGAACAGTGGGAAGTGAAATCCATAAAACAGTGGAAAGTGAAAGCCAATGGCAGCTACATATAATTTTAAAAAATGGTTGTTAACTGTTAATATATTTTTTACATTACATGTTGATGCCGTTGTCAGTATAGAGTCACAAGTGGGAGAGGGTCAGTCAGTCTGCTGAAGATCAATTTCATTCAGAAAACCTTGGTGGGGGGATAGCATTCCCTCTCTATTTATGTACTACTAAAATTCACTAATTGAACAATTCCCTGATGAGAAAAATTAGCCAGGATATGTCCAAATACTCATCCCATATG
>VCCN01006475.1:197559-217229 GCA_006491835.1 Architeuthis dux
ACCTTTAATTGGAGTTATTATTTTAATACAGTAACTAATCGGGGATTGGTATCTGTGTGATTCATATACGACACGTAAATACAAAGCTATTTGAAACAGAAGTCATAGCCACTGCACAAAGATCAAAATGAAAACAAAGCAATACTATTACTGGAATGTCGAACATATTAGAAACTGTCAACCAAAACTGTCAAAATTGGTTTCTTCAGTTCTTAAGCTGTTTTGGCTGGCTATGTATGTATGACGTGTACAGGCCTCACCAATGGCGCTAGAGGGCTGAAAACTTAAACATTTACTCCTTATTATATCTAGAAAAAACGTTTTTGTTTTTTTTAAATTCTGCCACTAAATAGGTTTTTAGTGGGGGGGTTCAATTTACAATGTAGGTTTATGCTAAATTGATCCATTGACTTTTTTAGTGATCACACAAGGTGTGATAAGTAACTTATTCGTTGATCACCCCTTTTTCCAATTTTGTAATCACCCTCAACACGGCATGCTGCCAAAAGACATTAGTCACGTGACGGTTTCTATTGGGTGAGTAACCAGACCTGTTTGTTGCATTATCTGGCTCTATAGCAGATAAATAATTTAATTACTCAACCGTGCAAGTAAAAAAAATGATGTTTTAATATATATGTGTATTTTTTTATATTTGGGTCCGTTGTGTAACATCTGCTACAGACCCGCACTAGCTGAATCAGACCCTGTTGATTGTATTACATAATCTGATAACACAAACACAAAGAGCCGATATCGTGTTTTCTTTGTTGCGTGATGCTTGCCGCCCCTGATAAGTTCTTTCTTCTGTCAGTTACGATTCCGTCAGGCTGAGAACGCCTTTTGTTCCTGTGGAGACGAGCATCCGACAACTCATTTGATAGCCATATAAGAAACCATCACGCAAAACTGTCAAAATAGGTTTCTTCAGTTTTCAAGTCAGTCTGGCTTGCTATGTACGTTTCAAGCATACAGGCCACACCACTGGAGCTAGAGGGCTGAAAATTTCAACACTTATTATTTCTAGAAAAAACTTTTTCTTTTGTTGTTTTTTTGAAAATTTTCCCTCTAAATAGGTTTTTAGTGGGGGTTTCAATTTGCAATGTAAGTTTATGCTAAATTGATTCCTTAGTTTATGTCATGCTTGTTTATTTTTTTAAATTCAGACTTTTTAAAATTCAGACTTTTTAAAATTCAGACTTTTTAATGATCTCTGGCCAACACAAGGTGTAATAAGTAACTTATTCATTGATCACTCCTTTTTCCAATTTTTTAATTGATCACCCCGACACGGCATGTTTCCAAAAGATGTAGCTCACATGACAGTTTATATTGAGTGACTAACTAGACCTGTCATTTATATCTTGATGATGTCAATATTAATGTATCAGTCTGTAATAAAACCTGTATCTTGGCTGTAGATCCGCTTTCTGTTGATCATTAAGTATTTAGTGAAATGTAATATCCTCTTTGTTTTGCTCGGGTAGTGTCTGCTTGTCTTTGGTGGCACACTGCCCGCAGGCACACAAGGCAATGTGGTTGGACCGTAAATAGCCGATGATCCAACTGCAACACCACAATAATTATTATATTACCAACTTTTGTTCAGACAATCTAATCTCTTCTTCCCATCTTTGATGTTGACATAACGTTTCGGCCGATTCATTCTACGGCCTTCTTCAGGTGTAATATGTAATATCCGTAACGAAAGAGGGTCCCTTTTATCAGTCTCTTTCTCCGGCAGTGCAAAGAAAAAAAAGGTTGGGAAGAAGAGATTGGATTGTTCGAATGACTCTTCTCAAAGTTATAGACACTTATTATATTGACAAGTCATATTGCTTCTAGGAAGGTAGGGGCTAGTAAAGGACACCTGTTGCTGCTATTTTCTGGTGAGCTTTCTTTTTTTTTCTTTTTTTTTCTTTTTTTTTCTTTTTTTTGATTGGTGCCACCTTATTTGATATATTCGGTGGGGTCCCTATATATCTATAAGGGTTCTCTATGGTCTATGACATCCTTAGATGGTACCCTGTATATCTATGAAGCTTTCCTCTATCCACCACCTAGGGATGTTTTAGGCAGCAGAGAGATCCAAAATCAACATGGATCAGTGAACAGACCAAAGTAAAAGATACCATAGGAATAATTAAGACATAAAAATGGAGATGGGCCAGACACTTAGCAAGAAGGGAGAACTGATGGTGCAAAAGGTTAACCAATTGGTGCCCAAGAGATAGCAAACGCAGTAGAAGACCAGGCATAAGATGGAGGGATGAGATAGAAAGGTTTGCCGGTAATACATGGCAGAGATTAGCACAGTCATTGTCAATGTAGAAGGCGCTGGGAAAGGGGCTTTCGACCAGCTGTGGACTTATGATGATCATCATCATGGATATCCTCTTTGGAAATTAACAAAATCACTTGAAAACAAACTGAGAGTTGCATAAAGATCAATGGAGAGAGCAATGCTAGGAATAACTCTAAGAGATAGAGGTCAATCATGGATCTGAGATCAGACTAAGGTAAGAGATATCATAGAAGTGATCAAGCGACAAAAATGGAGGTGGGCAGGACACACAACCAGAAGGGAGGATAACAGGTGGTGGAAAAGGTTGGTTAAAGGATGCCCAAGGGATGGCAAACACAGTAGGAGAAGACCAGACAGAGGATGGAGAGATGAGGGTTTTACTGGTAAGACATGGCAGAGAGTAGCACAGTCACGGTCGTCATGGAGGGAGTTGTGAAAGTCCAGGAGTCAACCTGGAATGGCTGATGATGATGATGGAACTCTATTGAAAAGGAACTTTTAGAGTTGGTGATTCAAAATGGCTGAAGCATTTGGAACCTTTGGAAAATTCCATTCTCCATGCTGTTAACAGTCTGGCCACTCTGCACCCCCTCTTCAATAGGCGTTCTATAATAAACAGTAATTATTTTGCTTAAATGGTTGAATGTCTTTGCGCTTCAATGATCCAAAAGACATTAATGAAAAACATAAAAATCTATAAAATTTCTTCATATGTGCTTCTTTTTTTTTTATTTTAATATACAATTTCTTTCACATCTCTCTTTGTCTAAATCTCTATCTTTCTCTCTATCACTATCTATCCACATCTTTCTCTCTCTCTCTGTTCACATCTTTCTCTCTATCTCTATCTATCCACATCTTTCTCTCTATCTCTATCTATCCACATCTTTCTCTCTATCTGTTCATATCTTTCTCTCTTTGTCTGTCTCGGTCTGTTCATATCTTTCTCTCTATCTCTATCTATTAGATATATTATAAGGCATAATCTCCTTCTCTCCAGCTCTGTTCATACCTTTCTTTCTCTCTCGTCTGTCCGTCTCGGTCTGTTCATATCTGTTAACACCATGGCCTCAATGAAAAGTAAGATTCCTTTTCTCTTCCGAGAAGAGAAGCTGTTCTTTTCTCAGATCTGAAATGAGGGGGAAAAAAATCCCAAATGAACTCTTCAACCAAGAAGGGGGAAACTCTGAGGCATTGTCGATGGAAAAAAAAGCATTTTTCATTTCCGACCAAATGAAGTGCGAGAGCATAAATCCCTTCTGGGAAGTGCGGTAGTGCAATAAAAGAAACGTGGGGTCTGGAATGAGAACAGATACAAAAGATTAATCGTTCTTCTGCTCCGTCGTGGCTGATGGGGAATATACCATTCAGAGGCCGAGAAATGAGCTCTATGTTGCAAGAAAATTGACGCAAAGCAGACAAACTGATTTTTAGCTGAAGATATTCGAACAAGGCCACAGCTTTTCATTGTGCCTGTCAGGTGATGTTAGAACAGAATCATTTTTGGACTGGAATAAAAAAGTACATGTTTCTTTTGTGTCGTCTAGTCGCAACTGTGTGACACTCAGTACAGTAATATCTTGCTTAGTGCTATAGATCAGGGTGGCCATTTTGGAATTATTCAAGACCAAATTGGGTGAATTTGGTACTCAACAAAGCTATTTGGTACTGAAGGAAAATTTACAGAAGATAACAATCCCTGACACACAAATGATATGATACAACATAAATATACATGAAGCAAAAATATGTATTTGAATCCATTTTTTCTGCAAGCTTAGTCTGATGATGGATTTTAAATTATTTGATTATTTTGGTACTGAATCTACTTAATTTGGTCCCAAGACCATACAGATTTTGTCTGATGATGGATTTTAAGTTATTTGATTATTTTGGTACTGAATCTACTTAATTTGGTCCCATACATATGCACATACACACATACACATGTGAAACATATACAAACACATAGACATATACATACCCACATATTATATATACACATACCAAATACTCACATGCAATTAATAATAATGGGTTACGATACTTAATCTGATAGAAATAAATGAGAAAAATAATTGCCTTATTGATACTTCTAGTGCATAAACCAAAATAATGGCTTCGGAGATATGGGGGACGCACACTATTACAAACCATGCCGACTCATGTCGCACACATACTGTTTACACACATTACATATACTCACATGTACATTTGAACACACTTTCAATATATGCACACATGTATACAAATGCCATATACACACATATATATATATATACACACATTACATTATTTTGGTTTATGCACTAGGAGTATCAATAAAGCAATTAATCTTCTCATTTATTTTGATCAGATTAAGTATTGTAACCCATTATTAATTTTGCATCTGTGTATGTAGTGTGTGTGTGATGCGTGTCTGTATGTAGTGTGTGTGATGCGTGTCTGTATGTAGTGTGTGACATGTGTAGTGTGTGACATGTGTTGTGTGTGACATGTGTTTGCATGTGTGTGGAAGTATAAATGTGAGTATGTAGCATGTGTGTATTTGGTATGTGCATATACAATATGTATGTATGTATGTATGTGCTTTGTGTATTGCATATACCTGGATTTAAAACATGTGTATGTGTGTTTACTTATGTGCATGTGTGTACACATGTACATGTGTGTATGTTGTGTGTATATATGTATGTTGTGTGTATATATGTATAAATTGGCCCTTTTGTTCATTGGACATTTTTTGCAATGGACATTATATATTTGGAGGTTTTTGATATTGGACCTTTTTGATTGGACATTTTGACTTAGAACCAACAACAGGATCATTATAACATAGCATAGATAGAGATATGAGCTTCCATTTGGAGTTGCAGGCCATTTTCCACTCGTGTATAAAAAATCCTGTGAACTTGATGTTAGACACCAAATTTTGCAAGAAATTTGGGTGTCTGTGGGATTCTGCATGAATGTGAATCATAGTTTCTTACATGTTGGCATGGTGTTATCCCACTGAAAAGATTGTACCAGCATATGATGTCGTTGTTGAGCTTCAACAAGATGGAATGGATTAGTGCTGTGTATCTCATCTGGTAGCTACTTTCCAGAACTGATATATCGCTACATGATAAATTATTGTCTATGTGTATATTCTTATACACAGGATACATTAACCAAAGTGTACAATATACAGTTATTTTGGTGACATATCGACAACTAAAATAAATAATTAAATATGAAGAAGTCTAAAAATCAAAGCAAAAAGTTGAGTTTATCATTTAGATACAATATAGTCCACGCGTACACATACCAATATTGCTTTTGTAAGAATAATGAACAAAATCTTTTGATAAATTATCGCTCGATAAGTAATCCATAAATTTACAAACAATTTTCACAAGATAAAAACACCCTAAAAACTAATAGAGAGAAACCGTAAATTTTTATAAAAAATTGATATAACGGTGACACTCAGAATAGCAGAGAGAGCCATGAAAAGAGCAATGCTAGAAATAGAAAAAGATCAACATGGATCGGAGAGAGGACTAGAGTGAAGGATATTATACAACTAGTTAAGCAGCAAAAATGGAGTGAGGCTGGTCACCTAGTAAGAAGAAATGACAATAGATGAGGAAAAAAATTAACCGAATGGTGCCCATGGAACAGTAAACACAGTAGGAAAAGACCAGGCACTAAATGGAGGGATGAGATAGAAAAGTTTGCCAGTAAGACATGGCAGAGGTTAGCACAATCGAGGTCATCATGGAAGGAGATGGGAAAGGACTTTGTCCAGTAGTGGACTTATAATGGCTGATGATGATGATGATGATGATCTATATCTTAGAAATAGGAGCAATTGACACTAGTAAATTAACCCATAGGAAAAAGAATCATACCTACACCCAAAATAAATAAATAAATATGAATAAATCTAAAATCATAGATAAAAGGTGACCACTTACTATTTAAGTACAATAGAATCCACGGGTACATTCACTAATAGTCTTGTTGAATAATGAACACAAATTTTGGATAAATTACCACCCGATCAGGAAAACAAATCTACAAGCAACTTTTAAAGAAATTGAAATTAGTAAGTTAACTCAGAGAAGAAAATCATATCTACACCTAAAATAAATAAGTCCATAAGTCCATAATCATGACTAAAAGTTAACCACTTATTATTATTTAAGCCCGATATAGTCCACGTGTACATTTGCTAATATTCTCTGTAGGAATAATGAACTAAAATATTTGAAATTATCACCCGATGGGTAGATCATAAATCTAGAAACAAGTTTCACGAGATAAAAAACGTTTCTAAAACTAGTAGACAGAAACTTGTAAAGTTTTTTATTAAAAAATATATGTAACGATAAATAGGATTTGTATAAATACAGAAAAAAGGGAGATTATCTTGATTAGATACTAAAAACTCTAAAAATATATTTCAATGGAAAAACTTTCCTTTCTCTCTTTGTTTTGAACAAGCTGAGGTCAGTCCAGGTGTAAAAATCTTTCTTGGAATTCAAATCTCGTCTGCGAGAGACCCCCCCCCCTTTTTTTTTTGTGAAATCTTATTTGGAGCTGGCTTTGAAATCTTTTCCGGGTACCAGTCTGAAGAACGCATTGAAGCATGAAACACTAGTGTAACTGGTCATCTCGACCACTTTTTTTCTCAAAATATATATTTGTGCAGACATTTTTCACTCATAGTAAATTATCGCATAATTAGTGGAAGTCACACTGGGATAAGTGTGTGAGGTTCCAAGGGGGAGTACTTTGAAGGAAACCAAGGCATTATTGCCCTAGGTAGGACATACCTCATATCTATCTCAGTCTGTTCATATCTATCTATCTCAGTTATTTTTTCTCTCCTTGTTGCTATGGATGTATCTATTTACTAAGATTGGTTTGCTTGTCCCAAAGAATAATTCAATAGCAACCGAACATTTTCACAGGAATTCAGATAGAAAATAATGTGTCTCTATTTGTTTCTCTATAAATGAGTTTCTGGAAAATTTTCTTGAAAGAAGAAAAAGAAAAACAATAAAAAAAGCCAGAAAATCTCTTTTATGATTTCTTTGTTTCTATTAAAGTGTATGTGTGAGGACAAGAGAGAGAGTGAGTAAGGGTGACAGAGAGTGTGTGTGTGTGTGAGAGAGAGAGAGAGAGAGAGAGAGAGAGAGAGAGAGGGCGTGTGTGTGTGTGTGTGACGAGAGAGAGAGTAAGGGAGAAAGAGATTGTCTGTGTGAACAAGAGAGAGAGAGAGAAAGACGAACAATATCTAATCATGTTTTGGTCCTTACATGAAGTTGTAAGTGGATCGACATTGGTATTTGTTTCAAAACTAGTAACTAAGTAAACATGACACGACATGTTGTGGATGCGTTAACCGACTTTAAAAGGGAAATTTGGGAAAAAAGCGATCAAAAACCAAAGAAGGTATCTAAAGTGTCCGTTCTTTTTGTAGAAAATCAACAGAGACAACATTCTTTTTGGAGGAACCACTTCAGAAGAGAGAAACATTTTAGAAAAAAGGCAACAAAGAAAAAAAAGGATTTAAAATTAAATTGAACTGACGTTAGGGTTACAGTCGTGGCTCATCTGGTTGTTGAAGCAACCATTTTTATAACCTGATCAGGGTGTTAGCCAAGAATTTGATTTCCCTGTCATTTTTATAGGATTGGGAAGTTTTCCGAGGTGATTTTCATAGGATTGGGAAGTTTTCCAAGGTGATTTTTATAGGATTGGGAAGTTTTCTGAGGTCTGCATTTTTGTATTAAAAAAAAATCAAAAATGGCCCAAAATGATCAAAATAGAGCTCAGCTTAATTAGGAAATTGGAATTAGGTTTCTATTGGGAATTGGCCATTAAACGGCTAGTGAAAATGTTAGTTAACACCCTGCTGATTGACTCTGGTTCAAATCTGAGTAGGCCCTTGAAGGCCCCCTTCTGTCTCGATAGAGAATGGAAAGACACTGAAGTGACCCCTCCAAGGCACAAGCCTGGGTGAAGTGTATGAAGATCCTGGGTTTCCCAGTTGACAGAATCCCCCTCAATGATGTAGTTCAAAGGAAAGTGGAGCGCGATACCCTTTTGCATCAGTTTGGTTTATCTTTGAATTCTAGGCATCTTTTGCATATTAACTCTTAAATTCATACTAGGGAATTCAAATAATAATTCAAGGGGAGCAACTTCTGATTAAAATTGCTTTCTTGCACTTTTTAGTAAATTCTTTTCTTTTTCTTTAATTCAATTCACAAAAGAGTTCCATTTTTTTTTTAAATCTCTATTTATTAAAGAGTTTCCACAGCGGTTAGAAGCTGTCCATGAATCTAGGAGTTAAAGTCTCTAAATATTATGTTCCTTGCTATGAGAAGAGTGAAAAAAAACCCAATGATTTCTTTTGACTTAAATCTCCATATAATCAAAGTAAGGTGCTCGGTGGGTAAAGATATTGGTTCTTCACCTTACAACGCATAATCTGGGGGACTGACAGATCCCCGGGACGATGCAATGTTTTGCCAAAAAGCTCTGCACAAGACTTGAAGAATGACTTGCTCAGTCATTGCGAATGCAACAGTCACACATTACACAAGCTCACTCAAAGGCGTCTCACTGCCAAATGAGTAAGCTGATGGGAGAATGTATGTTCATGCATGTGCAGTAAGGACCCCTTTGATAGGTTACCAAGTTACATGAAGGCCATGCAAAGGGTTCTTGAAATATTCAAAATGGCTGGTTACAAACATGAAAACCATGTATATCATTCTGGATTCTACAATGGCAGTTCCAATATTGACTGACAACAGCTTCTGTGACACTCTCAAGAATGGCCTGGAGACATTCTGCATAACACGGAAAAATTATGGCTTCGATCCCGCGGCTAAAAAACTTCTTAATCTTTCGACAACAGGTTTCGGAAAAGCAATTTCACGGCTCTTGACTTCGATTTCAACACAATCAGAATCGCTGTAATGATTCCGGTGTTGGCATTACAGAACACATTACTGGATCCTCTTGCCAGAAGTAGGCAATAGCAGTGAGTCTTGTATCATTCTGTTGATGAGGAAATAGGCAGGAAATCTTGTTTTTCAATGAATCCTTAATTGACACTGAAATTGGTACTCATCAAATACCTACAGTTAAAACATAAATTAAAAAGATACTCTCCAAGCAGACCGCATACATGCGTGTGTGTGATAATTATAATGACATTTATTAGTTGAGAACCTATATTTCCCTGGCGCCAGTGTGAATGACTGCCAAACAAGCGGTCGAAATATTAAATGTGAATAAAGAAACGAACTCTGTGTGGGGATCAAACCCACGTCCACCCTGGAAGTAACCGTATATGCAACTTCTGCTCTACTGACTGAGCTAATGAAGATCTCATGGTAGACAGGAGTCTTTTTTAATCGTAAACTTTGTTTGCTTCTCTACTCTCACATTCATATTTTAGGCACAAATATAATGTGGTTCTCTATGTCGACGGTATGAAATCAAATGATGGATAATTTTATATCCGACAGAATATGATAATTATGATGACATTTAGGGTGGACGCGGGTTCGATCCCCACACAGTTTGTTTCTTTATTCACATTTACAATTTAGGCCGCTTGTTTAGCAGTCACTCACATTGGCACTGAGGAAATTTATAGGTTCTCAACTAATAAATGTCTTTATAATTATCATATTCTGTCGGATATAAAATTAGCCATTATTTGATTTCATGATTGTGTATATGAATGGGTAATTTTGAAAATGGGATCAACTGATATTTTTCCCTTCTTTCTTCTGCAAGGGGAATATTTTCAAAATGATGTACAACCCCCACCTGGGCCACATTTTCCCCCCTGATGTTGCGATCTGCTTCCCTTCAAGCAACAGCGTGGGATCTTTGACACAGCAGACCACTTTACCGGTCAGAATTCTGTATCAGTCCAGTGTGGGAGAAGCCAAAGTCATTGGTACATGACGGGTCTGTGATCATCTGTTGTTTATGAGCGGAGCAGTGCATTGCTCTTCTAATTAAATCTTTTCCCATCGTTGATTATCAGGATTAAAAATCGCTTGGGACACTCTTCAAAGAAAAGAGAGAAATATGGTAGAGGCATTTTTTCTCATGAATATCTGGTTTTGGTCGTTTACATGAAAACCGAATGCAATAAAATTGCTGAAAAAGGCAAATTATTTTGTAAATAAAACTGCATCGAGGATGAAGTTGTAATAAAGTGTAACAATTATTTCTCAGAATCATGTATCATGTAATTCTAATGGATTCTAATAAAACAAGTCTGGTTAGTCAATCAATAGAAACTGTCACATGTCCAACCGCATTTGGCAGCATTGGGGGTGATCAATGAATAAGTTACTTCTCTCGCTCTTTGTTGAGCAGTGATCACTAAAAAGGTCTGAATTTTCAAAAACCAATCATCAATGCTACCGGACACAAAAAAGGGACCAATGTAGCATAAACTTAGACTGTAAATTGAACCTTGCCCACTCAAAACATATTTAGAGAGGAATTTTCAAAAAAACAAAATATAATAAAGAGTAAATGTTTAAATTTATAGGCCTCTAGCTCTATGGGTGTAGCCTGTATGCATGATACATATATAGCCAGCCAGCCAGCCAGACCAACTTAATTGCCCCCCTCTCTATTTCAACCGTTTTCTGCCAGGGAACTTTATACTTTTAAGATTTTTTTATCTATTGTTCAAGTATATTTGTATCATATAACATTCATGTGTAAGTGATTGTTATCTTTTGTAAATTTTCCTTCAGTACCAAATTTTTATTTTCGAAAACCAAATAGCTTTGTTGAGTTCCAAATTTGCTCACTTTTGGTCTTGAAAAGTACCAAATGGCAACCCGGCTCCAATTGATATTATTAGATTTGGTTGTAAACAAACACGTGTGTTTAGCCTGCTAGAACTGGCCGGTCCATCTGAAAAAGGTTAACATTTGAAAATGCTTAGAAAGTCATCATTGATTGATCTTTCTACTTATATTTGCTTCAATTCCTCACTTCAGTCATTCTGAAAACATTTTTCCGTTTATCGATAATTCGTCGAGGAAATTAAATATTTCCGGATTCTAACTTTTCTATTGATTTGCCATTTGGCTTCTCCATCTTGCGTATGACGTCAAGTAAACGTTCCCTTTTAAAACCCGAGAAGCTACGAACCTCCTGTGGTGAAGAAGTGGAAATGGACTTGCCCAGAGCAAAAAGACCACGCATTGCCTGCTGTCTGTTTTGTGGAAGGTCCAGGAAGCAAAAGCCAAATGAACGAGTTGCCGACAGATATAGACAGAGCGTCAGTGACCCGTATGTGGAACACTAGCAACCCAGCAAGCTTTGGGCTATAAAAGGCCAGGCGGCGACAATTCATTAGTCGGTTGTAGGCTTGCCAACCGAAGCCACATTGGAGTTGTACATTGGTAGCATCTCAGATCTTGTGACACTGGTGATAAGCAAGGAGGCGTCCGTTGTGCTGCAACTTTGATGTGACTTATTGCATCGAACTGTTTTTCCCCACTCCTTGAAAACTACACTCCTTTAAAAAGGGTTAAGAGAACCAAAGCTTGTCATCATCATCATGATCAGCAGCAGCAGCAGCAGCAGCAGCCTTTTAGTGTCTGTTGTTGGACAAGGACCTTCCCCAAGATTCGCCAAGCCTCTCTATCATGGTTGTCGTGGAGCCAATACTTTCTGAACTTGCCTAGTTCATCACGCTATCTTATCTTTTGCCGGCCACAGTTTCGCATATGATTTCTGGGGATCCCCGTTGTGAGTTGTGATGTCCAGCGGTTGTCTAACATTCTTGCAACATGCCCAACCCATTTCTATTTGAGTTTTCTAATGGATCCTAAGATATTGTTGTACATGACCTTTGTTTTACTGAAGTTCATGTGAAGACCAACTTGCTTTCTTCATTCAGTCTAGCATTATTTGGAAGTCCTGAAGGTTCTCAGCAAAATCTATTCTGATTCCTTTATTTGCCTAGTCTAGATTCCGGAGGATCATCTTGAGGGAGGCTGTGAAGAGTTTGGGTGAGCTGGTATCACCTTGTCTTACCCATTTTTCAAGCTGAAAGGTCTCAGAGTCTTTATGTAGCCTGATAAAGGAACTGCTGCATTGGTAGATATGTTGCAAGACTCTGACATATACAGGGTCTATTCCTTGTTGTATGATAGCATCAATGACCTTGAGGATTTCCACTGAGTCGAAGGTCTTCTTGAAGTCAACCAATGCTACAGCAAGTGGCATTTTATATTCTGCTGCTTTCTTTTTCAGTTGATTTACCAAGTGGAGATGGTCAATGGTCGAGTAGCTTCTTCTGAAGCGTGGTTGGTTTTCATCTAGCGTTTTGGTGATTCGGTTGGTGATCACTTTGGTAAATAGTTTGTATATGCTGTTGAGTAAGCTTATTGGCCTGTAGTTGTTTAGATCTTTTGGGTTCTCTAGCCAACAGAAATAAAAGTTGATCAACAATTAGAAAGAGTAGTCCCACGTCTGCTGTTTGACTTTCACACTATTTTTCCCTTGTGAGCCTACAAACACTTCTGCAGCTTCAATTGGCACCGACAAGCCCTCCTTCAGACAAACAAAGACACAACATGGGGGAGAAGCTATTGGTGAGGAGTTGCCGTGGTAGTGTTGAGGTGTTTGTAAACAATTGCACAAGTTTGGCCGTCTAGATCTGACCGGTCCGTCTGAGAAGGGTTAACATTTGAAAATGCTAAGAAACTCATCATTGATTGATCTTTCTGGTTATATTTGTCTTTGATTCTCCCTTCAGTCATTCTGAAAACATTTTACCGTTTATCGATAACTCATCGAGGAAATTAAACATTTTCGGATTCTAATTTTTTTTATTGATTCACCATTTTGTTGCCTGGCTGAATTGTTATCTACCCTTACGTCAAAAGCTGCCTTTAAAAAAAAAACAACTTTTTTTTCTTTTTTCTTCTTTTTTTCTTTTTTTTTTCTTCTTTTTTTCTTTTTTTCTTTTTTTCTTCTTTTTTTCTTTTTTTCTTTTTTCTTCTTTTTTCTTCTTTTCTTCTTTTTTCTTCTTTTCTTTTCTTCTTTTTTCTTTTTTTTCTTTTTTTTCTTTTTTTCTTTTTTCTTTTCTTTTTTTTCTTTTTTTCTTTTCTTTTTTTTCTTTTTTTCTTTTTTTTTTCATTTTATTTGCTTTTTATTCTGGACGGTTTCCCAGCTTTGAAATATTTTTTGTTGTACAATTACCAATTGGATATTTGGAAATCGACTCCAAAAGAACCGATCTTAAAGTGGCTTCTTAATTGCGCTTGTAGCATCTCTGTTAAAGCAGGGTTTCTGCTGCAGATGATAAAAGACTAGCATTCTAAGGGAAATTATAAATCACTGCCACCCATATATGATGTGTTGGGGGTGATCAATTAAAAAGTTGGAAAAAGGGTTGATCAGTGAATAAGTTACTTCTCTCGCCTTTTGTTGGGCTGTGATCACTATAAAAAAAAGCTCTGAATTTTCAAAAAGCAAGCGGGCATATTTACATTGCACATTGAATCACTGCCACCAGGGGTGAATTTTCAAAAAAAAAACAAAACATTTTCCCTACTCATTGAGGGGAGTGTGTGTGCAAAATTTAAAGTTTTTATTATGAATGGTTAAGGCTGAGAAACATAAATAGATACATAAAAATGTCAGAACACATGAATAACCTAAACCCAGCAATAAACCAGTGTTGTGGGTAGCAGTGATTAATTCTTTCTCAAGCTCTGAGATGTGGACAATTCGGTAACTGGACATATAGACCGTGGACTAGTCAAACCCGGACATTTTGGCCGCGTTTCGTTTTTAAAGGTGAAAATGACTATCTAGACAGAATTTAAAATGAAATAGAATCAAAATATATAAATCCAATGCAATTTACAAATCCAATGCAATTTACAATAATAAGTTAATTCATGTTGTTTAGTGTTTTATATCTTTTTCAACTTTTTATAGCTAGTTTTTGTTTATTTTCTTGAGTAATGTTATTTAATTTTTTTTTTATTTAATTAAAGTGTTTTACGTTTATGACCGTACCAATCTAATATTTGATAACAAATAGAAAAAGATTTTGTTAAATAGGTATATAACTGACATTTTGATAACAATAACATCAAGTGAACCACGTGACGAATTCTAAAAGACTTGTCCATGGCTGATTTGTCCTAGTTTCATATAACTTACACCTGAAACTTATTGGGTATCTTGCAGTTTAAACAGCTGTTTTTTCATGTCATAGAATCCCAAATTATCATGCTTGTTGTGTAAAAATCCTCAAAAATGTAAGTATAAATATCTAAAATTAAATTAAAAACATTTAATTATGGAAATGACGCTGAACTACGACGTGAAAAATCAACTGATGAAAACCTGTTTAAACCACAAAGATACCCCTTAAAGTTTATATATCTTAACTTTTTTAGCGTGATATTATTATCACGCTAAAAAAAGGAAAGCACACATCATAACACTAAATAAATAATTTATCTTCATCTTAATTTCTGATTTAAAAAAAGCAACTAAAAAATTAAGATGAAGGTAAATAGTTAAAAATTAAATAATGATTTACAATACGTCATCATCAAAAAAGTAAGTATCTAAAATTAAATTAAAAACATGTAAATATAGAAATGACGCTGAACTACGACTTGAAAAATCAACTGACAAAAACCTGTTAAGATAACACTTAAATTTTATATATCTTAACGTTTTTTAGCGTAAATAAAAAAAAATGTTTGTATATAATTTTATTTCATTTTGACCTTCTCGGTAATTTGTATATCTCGATGAATTGTTATCAGTGCATCTGCCAGCTCCCCAAAAATTGTTCTAATTACTTTTGTCTAATTGATTTTTTTAATTAACCTGATTTTTTTCTTCTCATTTCAGGTAAGTTTGAACATTTTTCACAAGTTTTGGTAATCATTCATTAATTTCTTGTTGCTCTCAGCCGGGGCAGTGGAATGGTGAGCCTTTCTTTTTTTTTACATTATTGAGCATAGTGTAGAGCAGGCCTTCCCAAAGTGGGGGTCGTGTAAAATTTCATGGGGTGGTCGCAAGTGCAATGTAGAAATTTGTAAAAATGTTATATTCTAGCTTTAGGATCATTATTTGCTGGTTATTAAAAATCACCCCAGTATTAAAGAACATTGAAATTGCCTTGAAACCAGCATTAACAAATATTAAACCAAGATTTGATTTGTTGTACAAAATTAAACAAGCACATCCTTCTCACTAAAAGAATTCTTTCTGTTTGTAATAAATTTATATTTAAAAATTGAGAAATGTTAGTTTTTATTGCTTTTGTAAAAAAAAAATGATGAGGGCTGCGATGAATTTCGGCACTTTTTTGCATGAGGGAGAAAAGATTTTCTTTTATATTTTTATATTAACGCTAATTTTGAATTTGATTTTTCTTCAGAGTAAACGTTGCTTTTGAGATGATTTTTTCTATTCTTTTAAGAAAATACTTTTTTGTATATTTTTTGTATTATTTTTTAAACTCAATTTTTTTGTATATTTTATATTAAGAACGTTGATTTTGAATTTGATTTTTTTAAAACTCAATAGCTGCTGCTGATTCTTATTTATTTGAATTCTTGACTGAAAAAAACTACCTAATTATTTTTTTTTAAAGAAAACAAACTAAACTATGTATTTATTTTTGTTAAATATATGTGAATAATTTCCTTTTATTCCAAGTCAGCCATTTTGCGAATGAAAAAACAAATATTTTTTAAAACAAGGGAGTCGCGATTCAAAAAGTTTGGGAATGCCTGGTGTAGAGATTGGTCTCCTTCTAGGAGGATTAACGGGATCACCACGAGAACCTCTCTACATGATTCCAAGCTGTTTACAGTACCTGGTATACCCAGTTGGTCACCCATCCAGGTACTGACCAATCTCAACATTGCTTAACTTCAGTGCAATTTGACCGTAACTTGGTAATGCATGACTATTTATTTACAATGTTTTGGTAGTGTATGTCTATTTCTTAAAGTTTCAGAATATTCTATGCCCCCCTCCACTTGTCTTATCCCCCCCCCCAAGCCCCTTAAAATTGGTAGACAGAATGCCAACCAATTCATCATTTTCGGAAAGCTTAATGTCTACCTTTCAAGGAACCATCCCCAAAATTGTACGAATTGATCGCCCAAACTCATTTGATATTCAAAATGGTTATCATATGACTAAATGAGAGGCAGAATGTCCAACTTTTGAACCGTCTGCTTTTCTTCAGTTTTTAGCCAACAAAAATTAATTTCTAAGGAGGATGAGATTTTGTTTTGTTTCAAGGCCTCCGTCAATATCTGTTGTTGTTGGACTATAACATTACTTCTTAAATTATTTCTGCGACATTCACCATGAATCTTTTATCACAAAATCTCATTCATATGCAACTGAATTCCATTTTGATCATTTTGGTCTTATTTTCTTTTGTCTATCATTTTATACATATTTCATTTTGTAAAAACATGGATTAACTCATTGTAATGAAATACACTCTGGTTGTGTGTTAGTGTGTTCGCTCATTAGAAGACTTGAATTTGGGGTGATAGTATTGGCACTTGCACCAAAATGCTATATCATATTCTCTGGGCTAGGATTTGGGTCAAACGGTTGACCGGGTCACACGGAAGTCACAACAAAGAAAATGTGTTCGGTCAACCAGAGTTGTTTACGGGTGGCCATGATTTCAAATCAGCCAGCAGTTGCGAGTTAGACAGACAGCAGGAACAGGTCAACAGCTTCTCCCTACCCGCCAGGGTTAGGGAGAGAGAGTTGTTAGAATTTTAACCGAAACTGAATTCAATACCACTGATGGCCCATGAAACCGGCCTGGGAATAAAACGAACCCATATTTTCAATTGAAAGTAATGGATTTTTCTCATCTTTTCATCCAGTCACTTGGGGGGAGAGCGCTTTCTCTGGTATGGACCAAAATGTTTTATTTCTCTCCACAGAATTTCCAGCCCCATAAATGCACAACCCAATGACGAGATGTCTCTCATCGGCGAGAAGAAATACCATCATTATTCTACATCATTGTAGTGTTTATTTTATTCAAGTTTCTGAACGTCCTACTTAGAATGTAAATCCTAACAATCATTGATCTGCTATAAACATCAGATAGAAGATGCTATTTGATACTACTGACCCATCTAGGCATCAATGTGCCAAAAGATGAAGTTTCCAGCATCATTGACACCTTAGGATCTTAGGTTTCAGAACAATCATTGATTTGGTATAAACATCAGATAGATGTTATTTGATTCATTCACAGTTAATGGGTTTTATACTATTATGAGGATGTATCTGTGATCGGACGCAAGTCAGTTGAGCATAAGTCAACGTATGACTGTATATATGTATATATTAAGATGCCTCAAGGAGTTGAACGCCCCTGCCTTGCATAGTCCAGGTCACCCTTGGGCAAGGTATAGTATCTGTTAGCCCCCTCTGTATCTCAGGGGTTTACTTTGGTGTTAGGGTGTTATATATATATCAAACCAGGGGTAGATAGGACTCCCAGCCGGGGTGAAGGTCAACAATATAAATAAGGGAAACTCCAAATCCAAACCCATGCACAGGCCTATAGAAATACGCAAGTTGGTGTATGGGTATGCGGTTAGACCACTGGGAGAGATGCACCCCCAACCTTTGTTAAACCCATAAGAACCCAGACCCATTTCTACTTGACGGAACATTATGTGGGATTCTGGGTAAACAAATTGACACACAGTAACATGACTGCACCAGGATGTTCAGTAGATGTCACATAGTATACTTCATGAGTTAAAATCAAGGATAAAATATAATATTATATAAGAGACTGTGCAGATCAATTAAATTGTATGTGACATCGGTGTCACAGTGGGTTCTCATGGGTTTTATGGTATGTGTCTAGGATTAGCCTCACTCTGATGTAATACCCGCTATTTCAGCTAACCTACATATCTTGCTGCGGCTTGTCTTTTGATCCCTTGGTCATGATAGTGAGAGTCGTTGCAGTGCTATGCAAGCTGTACTCGACTTTAAACTTTGCATGGGCATTGATGACAATCCACATCTTGCATCTCATATTCGTATCACGAGTTGACAGCCATCATGTGTGTGCGTGTTCACATAAAAATAGTTTCTGCAAACTCTGTTGATTTGACATTTCCCTTCTTGGAGAATTAACGGACATTTGTTTTTTTACTTTATTTTCTGGACGAAATCCAAACACGTTCCAGAAGAATCAATTCCGTTTGCTTTTGGCACGTTTCTCCCATCCGGCTCTTTCCCACCTGGCTCTTTCCCACTTTCTCTTCATTTACCTTTTTTTTTTGTTCTTGTGTTTTATTACATTTCCATTTTTCACTGTTTTAATTCCCATTTACGACGAACAAGTTCTTCACCAAAGATACACACTGGAAACATTTGTTATTTGCAAAAAAGGTTTGATCTTATTTTCAAATGAGGAAATTGCTAAAAAGGCAGCCAATTGATGTTTAATGACAGGATAAACCATATTATACCCCTTTTTCTTAAAAAAAAGGATACAAAAGATAAACGTAAACTAGTAACTTTAAGTATATGCAGAATAGATAAACTAATCCTAAAATTACTGAGAAAAATCATGATTACCATATTTGACAACCTATAAGAACTTGCCCCCCCCCCCCAAATGGCTCAAAAGATAAACGTAACCTTTGTCGTCTAGACCCACATTGGCCAGAACTTGAGGAGGAGGTTTTAAAAAACTGGGATGAATTCAGAGAAATATGTTTCTTCTTTCTTCTTAATGTTCCCTGCTGAAACAAGAAAAAGAACAGACTTCAAAACCAGTAACGTTGTTTACACAATTTTTTATAACATTTGGCAACATTTGTTTCTGTAATAAAACTATTTGTTTCCAATTGATATTAAAAAAAGAATAATGTAAAGCTGTTAAAAGATTTTTAAAAAGACTTTGAAAATGCTGCAGTTCCATTTGTATCCAAGAAGTGTGTATATTTGTGTTCCCCATAAGTTATAGGTCATAACTCCAAGCTCACATTAAGAGATGTTAAGAAAAATGTTTTAGCTTCTTAAATTATGAACACTTTTTCTTAAATGTCATTTTTTTATTTCGTGAATTGATTTAAAAAAAGAATTCTATGACGTAGTGTGATGTAAAAAATAAAGGATATTCCTCTTTCTCCACCCACTCTCTCTATCCATCCTTTCTTATGAACACTATGAACCGATTCAAAATTTGGTCTGAATGAAAAAGATTTTGCCATTCATAGAACCCAATAGTAATCCTACTCCACAAGAAAGGAGACAAGCACGATTA
>VCCN01006475.1:248200-272352 GCA_006491835.1 Architeuthis dux
CTGGGGGGAGAAGTGGATTCATGCCTTTCTCAAGGGAATTAGAGTGAAGTGAATCTAAACAGCCTTGTATGAAACTCGAACTCTGTCCGCTGATTTCGTTTCTCGCACTGGTAACTGTTACGCCACTCTGCACCTCTCCTGGAAAATAAGGACTCATATTATTTTATTGAGTTGATAAGTGCTGGCAAAAAAGATGTATTGATGCATTGGTTATCTTTGAAGTTTTCTTTAAATATTCATTTTATCTATGTATCATTGTTCTTCACTTATACCATCATTGAGGGTGTCGTGGGGGTTAAGTACACATGGGCAATGCTTAGTAAGGCCCACTTCCTTGCAAGGCCTGTCAAAGCTTCATTTGTGCGTATGGCCCCTGGTATTCCCCAATGATCACCCATCTAGATATTGACCAAACTCGACGTTGCTTAACTTCAGTGATCTTAGGAGAACCGGTGTATAGCCTCAGGAAGAGGTTCTTCAATCATATATATAACAAATATATTTTCATAATCTTTTTTATTGTATGTACAATACAAAAGTTGCAGTAATCATCTTCAGTCGGAAATTCTCTGTACTGTTCAAAACTGCCCTGTTTAAGGTCTTATCATAATTTTGTTTTGGTTTTTTCAGCTTATATTTAGTTACATTAATTTGTACACCAATACCATAACCATACTACATCAAAACCTGCTCTAATCAAGGTATTCCTGTATTTACATTTTGATTTTAATTTGTTAAATATTTTTTTTATCTTTCACTTCTACTCGAGGTGTCATGTGGAGGTGGAGATAGTGGTCACACTACTTTCGTCCATTCATTTCCACCCCTTTATTTTGCATGAACAATCCACCATAATCCACTTCCAGCTTGCCAGGCTCATCAAAATGTTGGACATAAGCTCAATCATAGTCCTTGTGTTGAGTGTAGCAGCGAGGCATTGGTAAGACTCGGCGGTGGATTGAACCACTGCCTACCGAACCGGAGACAAACACTTTACAACTGGCCCACAGTGATTGGTCTACTGAGCTGATAACTGTTCCCCAAAAAGATGGATAGATGGATTCGTTATGCTTGATGTATTCTTTAAATATTCATTTTATCTATAAAAGCCCAAATTATATCAGTAGGAAATCAATTCTCCAATAATGTTATTTTGTTTCAGTGAATATCATTTGCATAAATACTCTTTATTATTATCGCTTTGACATCAATTTTGAAAAGAGTCCGATTCATTTTTATGGAGGAATTAATTTGCGGAGGTGCAGAGTGGCCTAATGGTTAACTGCCCATAGGATAGGATAGGATTGGAAAACCGAGTTCAAACTCCAGCTGAGACAGCTTTGTTAACTATTTAATATGAGTTGAGTCCCCCTTCATGATTGGCTGTCTCGATTCTCAGCCTTTTATCAAGAATCTGAGTAGTTGAATGAGTGACACCATGCACTCCAGAGTTATCTGTCTTGCAAATTACAGGGGTCTTGAACAAATCATCAATGTGTAGAATTTCACAGCGGAATGTCCTATAAAACATACCAGCCTCAACAAGGTCTACCAATGCCAAAGTCTCTTCCGCTTGTGTGGTTTTGATAACCTTTCTAATCCTCTTGGATTGCCAATGGACCAGAAAGTATTTGCCATTGCTCCCAACAATAAAAATAATGTATCCCCCTTGAGAGCCACCGTTCTCCAAATTGGCAAAAGATGCATCACTGTAGGTCATTATGTGCAGTTCATGTAGATCACCAAGACCTGGAATATAGATCCGCAAAGCCTCCTTCTTCGCCTTCCTGTTGTTCTTGTTGGCTTGTCTTATAGATTCCCTAATACTGGTTAATTCATTGTTTATTCTCTGTATGTACAGGGTTGCATCATTAAAACAACGAAGCTGAGGTTAAAAGATTCTATTTCTGTGCCTATCTTACACTACAATCAGTATGAAAATGAACGAAAAAATATCAAGTTATCAAAATTGAAGCTGAACGCAAAAATTAACTCGAACATTTTTCAGTAGATAAACAGATTCTGAAATTTGTTTTTAATGAAAATCATAGTGGGTTACTGTCGTTTTCATAAATAAAAGCCACCCTGGGGAAAGCCTTTTCCTAAAATGTTCAAAGATAAAAGGCTGAGAATGGAGATAGCCAATCATGAAGGGGAACACAACTCATATTAACTTATAAATAGTTAACAAGTTTGTTCTCTTCATTTCTCTTCTAACTTTTTGTTGAATTCCAGACTTGGACTGGAGTTGACTTTGTTTTTCTACTGTAACAAGAATAAGAACAATCCTCATCAAATTTAGAGGAGTAATATTTAACATTCTCCTACTGTGATTTGAAATCACAAACAACTGATTGGTAGGCAGGTCTTATATATATACCAATGTTAGTCTTATATATATACCAATTTATGTTAGAAATATGCAAGGGCTTATTTCATTCTAATAAATAAATACATCTATGAAATTAACATTTCCCTACTGTGATTTGAAATCATTTATACTAAAAATATATATTCTTATAATTTTTTTTTATTGTTATGTCCAATACAAAAGTTGCAGTAATCATGTACCATAGCATCTGCATTCTGCTGCACATGTGGTGCACTCAGTGCCTTCTGTGGCCATCTCCGCTGCCTCTGCTTTTTGTGCCAATCGTTTTTGCGGAGATGCTGACACATGGGAATTGGTGATCAAATCCATAGCGCCTGTTGCCTAATGTGGGCTATTCATTGGGGGAGAACAAATGACATGCATTGTTACTTGGGTGCAGTCTTGCATCGAAGAAGGAAAGAGTCAAATGCTGATTGAAAACAAGCAGAAATCTTTTACTTTCACAAAACATATTAGCGACACAGTAGTTTGACTTGTTTTGCATTAAAGAGGAAACGAGAGAAAAGATAGAGAACTGCTGCTGCTGTCTCAGTGGAATTGTCACTCATGGACCCGAAGTGACCGCATCAAAACTGACCGTTGTCTCGACTGCTGCTACTACTTCTCTCATCTCAGACAAAACAAGTTCCCCTTTTTATAATCTTCGAGTGACTTTTTAGCCACGCCCACTTTGGGGACTGCGCCTTCAAACATCTGTTTTTAATCAACTTTAAGATAATATCTAGCTTGAAGTGGTCAACTCCGGAAATTGTTAATCTATTTTTAAGTATTTTAAAATTCTGTTGTGGCCAACATCGGCGCCCATACCTAAACAATCATCTTCAGTCAGAAATTCTCTGTACTGTTCCAAACCACAATGTTCAAGGTCTTATTATAATTTAACGTGGTTTTGTTTTCAGTTTATACTTAGTTACATTAATGTGTACTACAATACCATAGCAGTACTACATCAAAACACACACTAATCAAAGTATTCCCGTATTTACATTTTGATTTTGATTTTAATTTGTTAAATATTTTTTTTATTTTGCACTTCTACTGGAGGTGTCATGGAGATGGTAGTCACACTACTTTTGTTCGTTCGCTTCCACTCTCCTTTATTTTACTTGAACAATCTACCATAATCCACTTCCAGCTAGCCAAGCCCATCAAAATGTTGGACATAGGCCTCCCATCCCCAAATGAGGAGACTGGAGGGGGTAATGGGCCTTACTCTGCCAAGATGGCCTATGAAGTGTTGTCAGGGAGAAGAGATGCCTTTCCCAAGGGCATTAGTGCGAAGTGAATGCAAACTATCTCAGCCAGAGTTTGAACTCGCCTCACTGATCTCATTGAGTTTGAGTTTTGATCGATGCTGTTTACATTCACTTTGCACTAATTCCTTGGGAAAGGCATGAATCTACTTCTCCCCCTAGCTTTGGGTAAATAGCAAGGCATTTGTGTGTGCCTCTCACTCTGCATATGTGTTTACAGGTTTCCAATGCCATCCAAAAGTAGAGCCTTCCTCTAAAAAGCAAAGAAGCAATTACCATTAATTATTATGGGAAGATTTTTTTAACGTTCTGAGATCCCCAAAATGGTGATGATGGTATGAAAAGCTGAGTCATCAGAAATTGCATTAGACTAGAGTGTTGGTTAGAGAGAGAATGTGAGAGCTCTGCCTCTATAATGACTTGCTGCAAAATAGAAGCTGAACACTATTTTCGCTTTTCGCCTATTCTTTTTATAAAAGCCAAAAAGTTGTTTAAACTGCACATTCACAAAGCGGGGACTACCTGTATTTGTATATAAAAATTCTTGTGTTCTCATAATACAGCATCAAGTTTAACATTTTCTTCTTGTGTGCATTGTCTTCTCATCCAAGATTCTTTCATATTTCCGCAACCGTCCCATTGTTGCATTTGGCTTATTCGTGGCCTATTCATCATCAATTGCCAATCAACCATTTAATGTCCATTGTTGGACATAGGCCTTTCCTAAGGTCTTCCCATTTTTCTGCTCCTGAGCATCAACAGTGCCAAAACATTCTGAACTTGTCCAGATCATCATGCCATCTTGCTTTTTGCCGGCCACAATTTTGCATATGATCTCAAGGGATCCACATTGTGAGCCACAATGTCTAGTGGGTATCTGATATTCTTGCAACATAGCCTGCCCATTGCCATTTAAGTTTGCTATGGCTTCTAGGATATCTCTGACACCTAATATATTGTGCTGTCTTGTGATTTTTCCATGTCATGTTTAGTATGATTGTTTTTTCCTGTGCACGTCGCAGTGTTCTTAGTTTGAGAGCTAATGTCTTTGTTAAGTTGCATGTTTCAGCTCCGTGGGTGACTATCAGGAGGAATGCACACGTTGTAGACCTTTCTTCTAATACCAATGGGATCTTTTTGTTCTGAAATATCAAACATGCTTGTCAACCTAGGGTACATATATGTATGTATCATTGTCCTCCGCTTATACCCTGTTGGCTGGGGCCTAGAATACACCGAACTGCATCCCCTGCAGAGGGGTAAGACCCCCCCACACACACACACACACACTCCAAACAGGAGCCACCTGTCACAAGACTATATTTTTTTTAAAATAACCTTTCACCAAAGTCGCAAGACTATATTTTTTTTAAAAATAACCTTTCACCAAAGTCCCAAGACTCTATTAAAAGAACAATAACCTTTCACCAAATTCGCAAGTTTTAAAAAAAAAAAAGGAAACAAAAAAAAACCGGTGGTATTTTGAACCAGGACCTGCTGAACTGGGGGCCAAGCCCTCTACTAGGCCACGGGGATCAGTCCAACCTAGAATGATTCTGTATCAAACCCATTCAAATGTGCACTTTTATTCTGCATCTGATTTGAGATAAATCCCTCGGCATCACGTTAATCTATAAACCAGCAAACAAATCGAGGCGTAAGTGACTGGTAGGGTTTATTAGAAACTGTCAACCAAAACTGTCACCAAAGGTTTCTTCAGTTTTTAAGTATGTATCAATTGTGTGTACAGGCCACACCAATGGAGCTAGAGGGCTGAAAATTTAAACATTCACTCCTTATTATGTCTTGAAAAAATAGTTCTTTTTTTTTTTTAAATCCATGCCCCCCTTAAAATAGGTTTTTAGGTGGGTGGTGGGGCTTCAATTGGCAATGTAAGTTCATCCTAAATTTGTCCCCTTAGTTTGTCTGGCAGCATTCACACTTTTTTTTTCTTTTTTTCTTTTTTTAAATTCACACCTTTTTTTTTTTCTTTTTTTTTCTTTTTTTCTTTTTTTAAATTGACACTTTTTTTGGAGATCACTGACCAACAGAATGCGAGAGAAGTCACTTATTCATTGCTCACCCCTTTTTCCAATCTTTTAATTGATCACCCCCAACAAGGCCTGCTGCCAAAAGAAGGTTGTCACATGATGGTTTCTATTGAGTGACTAACCAGACCTGCTATACTCTCGGCCTATTTTTGTAGAATAGATTTATTCAAATTGATCTTTGCTGTGTTGCACACATGTAAAGTCAATGCTTTTTATGTTAGAATTATTTCAAGCTTTGCCGATACACAGAGATAATCCGACATGGATGTTATAAATATGCATTATACATCTGCATCAATTGATCTCACATCCGGATCAATTCTCAATCAATTCTTCTTTTTTTTTCTGGAATAGAATCTTTTCTTTGCCATAAAAGTTGTTTTACAGAAATTCACCATTGCAGTTTTTGTCTCTGGCAGAAAAAAAGCCGGGGACTATCATTCGCTATGGGTGTCGTCGTCATATCATTTTTCTCAATTGGATAACTTTGAAATATATGTAGGCTTGTGGAGAGATTCTAACTGGGGGACGGTGAGTTATTGTCGATCCCATTGTTTGTTTACATTTTAAAAGCAAAAACGTTGTTTTCGTTTACAATTGGGAAAATTTCTCAAAACTTGACCGATTATGCTGAAATTTGTATATAATGTGAGTTATGGTCGATCCCATTGTTTGTTTACATTTTATATGTAAATCACTATATATCAACATGAAAAAATATTGAACTTTGGAACTGCCGAACCGATTAGAATGAAAAGTTTTTAAGAATTTTATGGTTTGTATTATGGTATCTCAGAGGTCCTAATAAACAATTAATTGTCACTCTCTCTCTCTATTTCAACCTGATGGGGACCTTTATACTTTTAAGATTTTTTATTACTGAGCAGAGTCAGGGCCATATTAAGCTAGTTCTGGAGCCTGTAGCATATGTTGTAAAGAGGCCCTAAATTAATAAAATCCACATGAATATTAAAACGCATACATTGTTTTATTTGCAAAGTAATGATATTTTTTCATTTGCTACACAGCCAGATAATACAACAAATATGTCTGACATTTCAGTAATAGTATTATTTTGTTTTCATTTGATCTTTGTGTATTAAAATAACAACTCCAATTGAAGGTGACAATTGGCTAACATTGCTGACCTTAAACACCCAGCCATTGATGGAAGTTGAAGGCAATTAGTTATAGAGCAAGTTCAGAATCGGAAATGAAAGCTTGCCAGCATTTAGCGTGGGGCCCTTGAAAATGCGGGGCCTGTAGCATATGCTACTTTTGTTACTTAGTTGATCTGAGCCGAGTAAACTATCAATTTCCTTGTTTTTCTTGAAAACACATTTCTTAGCTTTTACAAGGGTTTTTCCTCTGCTGTCTCAAGGATTTGATCGTCTTATGTTAGGGTGTATCAAAAGTATTTTGTTTTTTTTTATTTTTTAGTAATATATAAAGATTTTTAATCCTGCTATTCCAGTTCGCCCCTCTCCTCACTTCTACAACAGATCTGACAAAATTGCTCAAGGTATAAGGTCATTTTTTGACCTTTTCCATAGATTCCTGTGGTCAGCACCACTTGACCTTTTTCTCAGTCAAGCTGACATCAGCAGCAGCCATCTTGAGTGTTAGGGTTTTAAACTTTATTATTCTATCAGCATTATTAAAAATAACATTTTCTTGTTTCTGTCCTTATATGACCCCAAGAATGTTTACCTTTTCATTAATAGTACTGGGGACATTTTCTCATGTCTGTCACTTTGACTGCTCCACCCAAAACCCTATTTAACTCCAGGAATGTTGCAGCAGGGGTTTGCCTTGTCATTTCTAGGACTGGGGACATTCTGAAAGAATGATTTCATTTTATTTACACAAAATGTCTCATTACTGTGGGAATTATTTACTACTAGCATAGAACCCACATAAAAAATGACGGGTAACATTTTTACTGAACCCAACCAACAAATATACAGAATTTGGATCTTGTGAGAAATTAAAACCAAAAGTTACTGAGCCAAAGCAGGAACCATGGCAGTTTTGATGTTTGTGTTTTAGTTTTTTTAGTTTTATGTGTTTACATTTGCAGCAATAAGAGGATAAAATATGTTACTGATGTTTAGCTACAAAACGTGGGGGTTGCATTATATTCGAGGTCGCATTGTACTAGGAGTAAATACAGTAATAAATATTAAATTAATAACTGTTTTCTATAGTTTTGAGAAGGGTCATTAATATTCAAATGGTTCCTCTTTGGAGGAAGTCCAGATTATCGACAGAGAACGATGTTGGAAGCAGAGAAAAATCAAAGAAGCAGCTCACATCAAAATGTCGACTAAATGCATTAGCCAGACAAGTGCGTATTTCAACCCGATGTGGCTTCCACTTCTCAACAGACCTAAACCCAACAAGACAAAGACACAGAAACACTTGGGTCCTGCACTATAAGGGTTAAACATAAGTTCTGTTTAACCCATCACATTTACCCATTTACACCTGAAGAAGGCCGAAGCGTCTGTGTTTACAACTCAAACAAGGAGTTCAATCGTTCAAAGAACTATTTGAATAATAACTATTTTATAATTGTAGCCCGTCATATGTTTTTTCAATCCATCTGTAATTTGCTTGTGATCTACGATTTCCAGTGATACATTTTCGTTTTTTTCTTTTTAATTAGGCCGTCTGTCTAGCAACTTTTGCTGTTTCGATATCTGCTCTCCCTTAATCAATCTGACTGACTGAAAATACTTCTCGCTTGAAATCCTATCTATTTCATCTATGTGGCGGTGGCTCATGCGTATGTCATCAGTCTACCATGATCTACATCAGGCGATCGAATTGCAGTCGCAATAGTGTTTCTTAATTTTATATATCAGTTTGGAATAGCGTGAAAGACAAACAGACATCTGCACAAAAAAAATGACAATGGTATTTCTATAGTTAAATTTGCCATTATTTATTATTTATTGCCAGAATTAAATGAAACCTTGGCTAGCAAGAATTTGTTCACTTGATGTTGTTTCTCTGAATAATGGATAATCCATGCCATCTGTTGAATTCACTGGATTCTTCACTCCCCTCTCACTTTATGTGCCTTGTGCCTTCAGGACGTGGGCGATCATGGATTCGGATTCACATCTGAAAGAACAAAGTCAAAATGGCCGCCATTTTCTTTTGAATCTTGTTTTGACTCTTCCAAAAGGATTTCTCTTCAGATTCTGTGCACCTGTAGAATTTCCCAGGATTGACTTTTAGCCAGTGTTTACCAAACCCTCTGCACTTAGCACCACATAGACCAAAAGTAATAATAAGCCGTTACACATAATGCGTCAAGTGTTTTGATTTGAATCGCCGACAATCCCAGATTCTTGAATTCATATAACAAAAGGTTAATGTCAATATCAAGGAGAATAGCTACTGATCAAAGTTACCTCCCTTTCTGCTTTTATTTTATTTTCTATTCCATCAGACATAATAAATTTAACAAAATTTGTTCCCACACTGAAGAGCTCTGCTGTCATTTAGGAGTGGTATCAAGCGGTTTATGAATTTAAGAGTTAAAAATTGTTTCTCAGCCGTTTGGCTAAACTGAAAGTGTAGTATCAGTTCTTATAAGTTTCCACTCAGAAGACTATAGTATTAAGTTGGTTTTGAGAACTCTATAAACAGCTTGAGACTTTATTTGCTCTGGAAACAGTTAAATATATATAAAAATCATCTTGCATTAAAAACTAATCAAAGAATTTTTACTTATATTCTTCAAAGCAAACAGACTCTGATTGGTGAAAGCTTTTTTGAAATATCTTTTCTACTTTTCTTTTTCAATTTATTCTTAAAATAAAAAGCCGAGAATCAAAATGGACACAATACTTAAAACTTTATAATAAGTCTAATTAATTTGAATAGACATCCATTCCCAAAAGGTCATCTTTGTTAGTGGATCTTTCAATTAAGCGAGAGAAAGTTTTCCATTTTACTTACAAAGATCATCCGATAATTGGAAAGAAAAACAAACAAAAAACAACTGTTAATTCACTTGACGATTCTTGGAAAACCTTGTTCAAAACTTCTTCAGACTCTCTCTCTATATATATATATATCTATCTCTATCTATCTATCTATCTATCTATCTATCTATCTATATATGATAATTATAATGACATTTATTAGTTGAAAACCTATATTTTCCTGGAGCCGGTGTGAGTGACTGTTAAACAAGCTGCCTAAATCGTAAATGTGAATAAAGAAATGAACTCTGTGCGGGGATCGAACCCACGTCCACCCTGAAAGCTACCTTATACGCAGGTTCTGCTCTACTGACTGAGCTAACGAAGATCTCATGGTAGGCAGGAGTCTTTTAATCCTACACTTTGTTGACTTCTATACGTTCGTATTTTAGGCACAAATATAATGTGGTTCTCGATGTCGACAGTATTAAATCAAATGATGAATAATTTTATATCCGATAGAATATGATAATTATAATGACATTTATTAATTGAGAACCTATATTTGCCCAGCGCCGGTGTGAGCAACTGCAAAATGAGCAGCCTAAATCATAAATCTACCCTGGTAGAGAGTAGTGAAGCCAACAAAGTGCTTGGTTGGCGGAATGATTACATCTGTGTAACTAACGTCATTGAAAATGGATTGTTCCGGTTGGTATATTAATTTATCATGTAGCAATATGCCTCAACACATATAGCTCTCTGAAAGTAGCTACCAGATGAGTTACATGGCACTAATCCATTCCATCTTGTTGAGGCTCAACAAGGACATCATATATTTGATAATGATTGCTGACACAATATTTTTCAGTCAAATAACACTACATGCATAATGATAATAATTGTATGTCAACATGTAAGAATCTCTGGCTCACATTCATGCATAGTATCACATACACCCAAATTTCTTGCAAAATTTAAAGCGTAAAGTATACAACGGTTCCATAATACCAGCCATGACTTATGGGTGCAAAACATGTTAACTGATCTAAATAGGGAAAGTAAGAAAGTAGGTTTAAAGATGAACAGATCAAAGACAAAACAATGTTTAACGATAAAGTCCTCAAAAAGGTCATAAAGATAGGAGAGACCCTAGAAGAGGTTGATGACTACATCTACCTAGGACAGGTAATAAAGCTAGAGAAAGACCATGACTGTGAAATAAAACAATGCATAACGATTGGTTGAAAAGCATTTGGCATGAATAGAGACATTCTGAAGAGCACCTTGTCAATGTGCTTAAAGCGTAAAGTATACAATGGCTGCATAATATCAGCCATAACCTACGGAGGCAAAACATGGAAATTAACAAAACGAGCTGAAAACCAACTTAGAATAGCACAGAGAGCCATGGAAAGAGCAATGCTAGGGATAACTCTAAGAGATAGAAAAAGATCAACATGGATCAGAGAGAAGACCAGAGTGAAAGATATTATACAAATAATTAAGCAGCAAAAATGGAGATGGGCTGGCCACCTAGCAAGAAGAGATGACAATAGATGGGGGGAAAAGACTAACCGATTGGTGCTCATGATACAGTAAACACAGTAGGAAAAGACCAGATACAAAATGGAAAGATGAGATAGAAAAAGTTTTCCGGTAAGACTTGGCAGGGGTAGCACACTCTAGGTCGTCATGGAGGGAGATGGCAAAGGCCTTTGTCCAGCAGTGGACCTATAATAGCTGATGATGATGATCCTCCAGTTCACATGTGTGATAATAGCTGGCAACTAAAACCAAAGTACCAAAAGCTCATATCTCTATTTATTAGAAACCAGCAACCAAAACTGTCAACATAGGTTTCTTCAGTTTTCAAGTTGGTCTGGCTGGCTATGTATGTATGTATGTATTGCGGTTACAGGCTGCACCAATGCAGATAGAGGGCTGAAAATTTCAACATTTACTCCTTATTATGTCTAGAAAAAAATTCTTTTTTTAAAAGAAATTCCCCTCTTAAATAGGTTTTTAGCAGAGGTTCAATATGCAATGTAAGTTAATGCTAAATTGATCCCTTAGTTTGTGTCTGGCAGCATCCATGCTTGTTTCTTTTTTAAATTCAGACTTTTTTAGACAAGAGATCAGCTCTTTTTCCAATTTTTTAATTGATCATCCATAACACGCCATGCTGCCAAAAGATGATGGTCATGTGACAGTTTCTATTGAGTGACTAACCAGACCTGTCGTTTTTCTTTGCTTAACTCCTCTGTTGCTCGTTCATTTGCTTCTCTCTGAAGTTATTAATCACCACTACCCAAAACAGACTGGTTTAAACACTGTTGCTGGGTTAAGGTTATTTATGTGTTCTGACATTTATATGTATCTATGTGTCCGAACTTCGCCCCAGCCCTAACTGTTCATAGTAGAAAGTTGAAATTTTGCACACACATTCCCCTCAATCAGTAGGAAAAATGTTTTTTTTTATTTTTTGAAAATCCCCCCCTCCCCTCCTAAATAGGTTTTTAGAGGGGGGTTCAATATACAATACAAGTTTATACTAGTTTGGTAACTAGTTTATGCCTGCTTGCTTTTTGAAAATTCAGACCTTTTTTAGTGATCCGAGCCCAACAAAAGGCGAGAGTAACTTATTCATTGATAACGCCTTTTTCTAAATATTTAATAGATCACCCCCAACACAGCATGGAATGCTAGTTGTGTTTGTGTTTATTTTCATACACATGGCACATTAACCAATACGTAGAGTATGCAGTTATCTCAGAGACTGTCCGCGATGCTCTGTGCCATCATTATTTCTGAAATTTAACATTCTTAAATATACTATAGCGAATCAGCACTGAACGGGACAGCGCTAACCGAGGTCTTACTGTATATCTTGTAAGAAAATATCTTCTTTTTTTTGGTCTTTGCTCAACTCATCTATTGCGAGTTCATTTGCTCTGAAGATTCTTCATATCTTTCTGCGTAAATTATTGATTAGAAATGGCAACCTCCAGAAATCGGTCAGTCGGAAGAGATCAAAGTGGCATCTTCTTCTGCAAGCCAACAACTATGCAGATGACCCAATTCTAAATAGAACAAATGAATCCGAGCTATAATTACATAAGAAATGAAATTCCTACTTATTTACCTTCACTTTATGTTGTTGCCGACTGCGGCGGCAGCCTTTTTCTTAAATAGATAATTACGTTATTCCTTAATATATCGCAATGAAATTTTGTGTGTAGGCTTGTGGAGAGATTCTACCTGGGGGGTGATGAATGTTTGTTTACATTTTATAAGCAAAAACATTGTTTTCGATTTATAGAGGCGTTGGGAAAACATTGACACAGTTCGGCGCGAACGGTCACTGGACAGCACGTAAAATGATGCACAAAGAGGGGTTAGGAAAACACTGACACAGTTCGGTGCGAACGGTCACTGGACAGCACGTAAAATGCTGCACAAAGAGGGGTTGGGAAATCACTGACACAGTTTGGCGCGAACATTCACCGTATAGCATGTAAAATGCTCCAACGCCAGAATGAAAACATTCTACAGCATTGAAAAAATATGAATATGTTGCTGTCCAAAAATGAGTACACCCTTTATTTTTGACAACAGAGTTTCAATACTGTAGAGTTTGGTCATCATAAATAATACCTGATAATATCCGTTTTGATTGTGTAATGTTCCACTAGAAATAATAAAATTCTGCTATGTTTGGTTTAGAAGACAATTAACTTTCTATTAAAAAGTGGTAGGGGTGTTCTTATTTATGGACAACACTGTATAAATGAAGGCATAAACAGAAGGGAAGGATGCAAAATAAACTGTCACACTAATGTAAACTTGGTTTAATGACAGATATTAACAGATTAAAAATGCAAACAGAAGAGGTACTTACAGAGATCCTTTATTCATATAATAACCATGGTCAACCACACGTGTGTGTCCTTCCAAGCTCTGTCTTCTATTAATAACCCAGTACAATAATGACTGCTCGTTGACCAGAACGTAAAAGAGCACCCCTTAGCAGAAGTGGATAGCAACTCTTCTGCCTAAGGGGAATCATGCCTTTCCCAAGGCCATTAGTAGAAAGTGAACCCAAACAGCATTGTCCAAAACTCGCTGATTCTGGTTACGCCATTCCACACCTCCGAACTTAATATTGCTACAAAGAATTGTTTTTTGCTTGATGCTGGAAGAGGCATATTTATTCACTCATTTCTCTCTCTCGGTCCACACAATATCTCCAAAAGTTCTCAATGAATTTCAACAACATTTTGTGGAAGGTTGGGCCATGGGGTAAGAAGGGATTGATTACATTTTGGGGCAGATCTAGGAATTTTTCAGTTACCTCCCCTGTATCGTAGCTATATGTTAACACAATATCTCCAAAAGTTCTCTATGCATTTCAATGAAATTTTCTGGAAGGGTAAGGAAGAATTGGTTAAATTTAGGGGCAGATCCAAGAATTGTTTTTCAATTGAGAGATATCCCCCCCCCCAATATATTTATGTATTCTCTCATGTTTGTCCACACAATATCAGCAAAAGTTCTCAATTAATTTCAATGACATCTTGTGGAAGGGTCGGTCATGGGCTAATGAAGAATTGATTAAATTTTGGGTTGAATCCAGGATTTCTTACAGTTACCACCCCTGCATCGTAACTATTTATGAACTGATTTTCATTCAGTTTTTCGGGACGATGGCGTTGGCAGAGATATGCGCTCTCTGAGTGCTTTTCAGTTTTGGCTTCATGTAACTGTGACCTTTGTCCTGTTTTTCAGACTTCTCAGATCAGTCAGTGCCAGTCTGAGTCTGCACACACAGCCATGTCGGCAAAAACATCTGTTTGTCCTTTGATGTGACATTTTGGCCAAGCACTTCATCTTCTGATCCCACGTTCATGATCTTTCTGCCCGCACTTGTTGCCCCATAAGTTCTGAATGTTGTTCAGCCAAGAATCCATTACTCAGTTTGACATTTTGCTTTAAGAAACGCTTTCTGCAAACTTTGTCCATCTTTAGAAACTGTCAACATAGGTTTCTTCAGTTTTTAAGTTGGACTGGCTGGCTATGTATGTATCACACGTACAGGCAGCACTAATAAAGCTAAAAGGCTGAAAATTTAAACATTTACACCTTATTATGTCTAGAATAATTAAGCAGCAAAAATGGAGATGGGCTGGTCACCTAGCAAGAAGAAATGACAATAGATGAGGGAAAAGACTAAATGACTGGTGCCCATGGGACAGTAAACACAGTAAAATCTGTTACAAAGCATGATCCGCCGCGTTCTGCCCTTGCCTATCTCCTGCACTCTTAAGTAGCTGGCAACTTTTCGTGCATTCAAATTAAGCTGGCATAACATACAGGCACCTCACTCTTTGCTGTTCTGATAAAAACCACTCCCTGCGCGTGCATGCGTTTCACATACATTGCAAATGGCAGCATTTACAGCATGCATATACGCAAGAACATTTACTTTGAGGTACCGTAATTCTTTCTTAGTCACACTTTTTACCTTCATCTTAATTTATTAGTTCCTTTTTTATCGCAACTTTTACTCGATTACTCTTCAGCAGTGAGTAAATGTGAGTGGGTTCAAATCGCACCTGAGACTTATTCTTTATTTCTGATCAACACTGCTCACTGCCAGGAAGTAATCGGCCCGAGTAAAACTAATGAAGATAAAAGATGAAGTGTTTGTTCTACTTCTTCATGCTCAGATGATGTTGATATGTAACAGATAGAGTTTCACAAAAATGAACATAACTTCATATTCATTTCCTTGTCAATTCAGCCATGCCTCAACTTGCATCCAGGTCAGATTCTGCTAATATCGATGCAACTCCATCTGGGCATAAGTTGATCATTATTGGGCAAAGTGAAATATATGCACTGCACAACATAAGATAACATTACACATACATATTTACCTAAACTTCTATATTGTATATTGTATATAGGTATTTCAATAAGAGGGTAGTAAGGGGTAGAGGAGAAAAGCAAGGTAATTTAATAAGAGAGTGGGAAGGGAGAGGTGCTGATGGCTTCTATCGATACTATAAATGTGACAAACCCAGCTCTTATTATTATATATATATATGAGTTATTCTATATCAAGTCTCCATGTGCACCAGCTTAGATTTTGATGAAATTTGGGATTCCTTTTCTAAAGAAAATACAACCCTGAAAATTTCAGCTTGATTGAACAAATAATTCAGAAGTTATGATAAATTGAAATTTGCTTAAATTTACATGTTGCGATCCGCAAGCATGATTTGCCAAATTTGGCACTTCATAAGTATGCTATTTAAGAAGATATCCAGCTTTTGTACCACAGTAGTTTTTCACCCAACAAAGCCATTTCTGGCTTCATTCTACCTATATTCTAAGTGGTTTAGGGATTATGGGTCCTTTAACATGGGAGAAAATAGCTTTTTGGGCGTAGTTGCAAAATGTTTGGCCGGCCATAGAAACTGAACTAAGGGTGTTAAAATAAAAAATCTACTGGATTATATTCAGTTTCTGATGATCAAAACATAGTGCCATTACAGTAAAAACCCAACATTTTATGTGTTTTATGAATGCATAAATTTATTTCAGAAGAGTTCCAACCGAGTATATGAGTATCAATAAATTAAAGTATTATAATCCTTGAAATCACAGCAGGTGACACCTTTTATAGAGTTATATCAACTCAGAAAACTTCAGCATGATTGAACAAACAGTCCAGAGGTTATGACAAATTGAAATCCGCTTAAATGTGCATATCGCGAGCAGCAAACATACTTTTGCCAACTTGGACCATTCATAACTTTGGTATTTATGAATATATCTAGTTAAAATCTAGCCAAATAATAAGCCATTTCTGGCTTCATTTAACCACTATTCTATGTGGTTTGTAAGTTATGGGTCCTTCAAAATGGTAAGAAATGGCGTTTTAGGGGGGTATCTGCTAATTTGTTGGCCAGCCACAGAAACTAAACTAAGGGTGTTAAAATAAAAATTCAAGTGGATTATTTTCATTTGATGTATTGCCTTGTGTAAGGTTCCGAGTTATGATTACTTAGAAATGGCTTCCCGGAAATACCCATGAAATTTGGAGCCCACTTTGACACCTTTTTTTCTGAAAAAATATTTTCTAGGACTAGGCTGATAACATTTTCAAAATCTACATAGAAAGTTGACCCCGTGAACAAATTTTCAGCTCAGTAGAAGTTCCTGTTGTGGAAAGGTGGCTAGTTGAAAATTGAAAGAATAATTTAGCCACCATCACACTGTGTAATTTGTCTGCTAATTTGAGTATGTAAACTATGAGTATACATGTTCAAATTATTAGGATTGAAGTAAGATGGATTGGACTATAATTCAGCAAATTTTTAACCATTTTTTCAATTGTCTTCGTTACTTTTCATGCTTTCAAAGAGTATGTAAAACTTTGTGTTTTAACTGATGTTTTGATCAACAGAAAAGTATTTAATGCTTTTAAACTCTGTTTCAATATTTTACACAAGGAATTTACACAGTGGAATTCTTATTTTAACAGCCATAGTTTAGTTTCTGTGGTTGGCCAAATAGTGCTTTAATTTATTGATACTCATATACTCGGTTGGAACTCTACTGAAATAAATTCTCTGAAATGTTAGATATGAGTATGACCTTTTAAATGTTTAGGAATGAAAGAGGATAGGTTGAATTATAATTCAGCAAAATTTTAACCATTTTTTACAACTGACTACATTACTTTTAATGCATTCATAAAACACATAAAATGTTGAGTTTTTACTGTAATGGTCCTATGTTCTGATCATCAGAAAAGTATTTAATGCTTTTAAATTCTGTTACAATGTTTTACACAAGGCAATGCATTAACTGAATATAATCCAGTGGAATTTTTATTTTAACACCCTTAGTTCAGCTTCTACAGCCAGCCAACCATTTTGCAACTACCCCTAAAAAGCCATTTCCCCCATGTTGAAGGACCCATAACCCTTAAACCACATAGAATATAGGTAAATCATGCTTGTGGGTCACGACATGTAAACTTAAGCAAATTTCAATTTATCATAACTTCTGAATTATTTGTTCAATCAAGCTGAAATTTTCCGGGATATATTTTTTCTAGAAAAGGTATCACATGCTGAAATTTCATCAAAATCTAAGATGGTGCACATGGTGCCGTTAGGTGATTTGATATGGAATGACCCATATATATAATATGGTGTTAAAAAGTGAATGTGATAGGCAAATTTGTTGTTAAAAATGAAACCTGTTTATTACATTGACATGTTTCACTGTCTAACAACTTCTTCAGCATATGAAGGAAATTACATTAACATTAACAACAAATTGTCTTTTTAACACCATACTGTCGGATAAATTAAATCATATTCAATCACTGATCACATTGATTACTTATTTATCTTCATCTTAAATTTTAGTTGTATATTTATATATAATTATAAATACAACAAAAAATAGGTTTGTTTAGTCACTCAATAAAAATTGTTATTTTACCAACATTGTTTGACAGCATGCCATGTTGGGGGTGATCAATTAAAAATTGGAAAAAAGGGGTGATCAATGAATAAGTTACTTCTCTCAGCTTTTCTTGGGCAGTGATCACTAAAAAAAGTCTGAATCTTCAAAAAACAAGCATGAATGCTGCCAGCCACAAAATAAGGGATCAATTTAGGATAAACGTAGATGCAAATTGAACCCCCCCACTAAAAATTTATTATGGGGGCGAATTAAAAAAAAAAACACCATTTTTTTTAGACATCTATAAGGAGTAAGTGTTGAAATTTTCAGCCCTCTAACTCTAGTGATGTGGCCTGTACACATGATACATACATAATAGCCAGCTAGCCAGACCAACTCAAAAACTGAAGAAACCTATGTTGACTGTTTCTAATTAAGATGAAGGTAAATAAGTAGTCAAAATTATTAAAAATTGGAACAAAGATGTCACCGTTTCTATTCTTACTAATACTCTAAATTGAAGGGATTATGGTTAAGTATGGGAGACTGAATTGGAAAGCATTTTTGTTCCAATTTTTAATAGTTTTGACTACTTATCTACTTTCATCTTAAACTTTAGTTGTATTTATACATCTATCAATTTGGGCCTCGAATTGATAGTTGTATAAAGAAGGCTCGAATTGATAGTTGTATAAAGAGATGAAGATGAAGGTAAATAAGTAGTCAAACTGAATAGGAATTGGGTTACAATACTTTGTCTAATAAGAAGAAAAATCAAATGGATTTCTGTTCCATTTTGTCAGCATTTTACATCTTAATTATTTATTTTCTGTTTTCAAAAGACTGATGGATTTGTCTGTAAACCATCTTCTTCTTCTTCTTCCGAAGAGACAGAGAATAAGAATGAGAAATGTCTTGTATTGAAGTCATCCCTTTGTTCTCCTTCAGAGAACAAAGGAATATGTTAGTCGCTGCTTCTATTGACGTTTTGGATCAGTTCCGCAAGGCTTGATTTTCATCTCTCACCATTTCAAAGCAGCCTTTGTACAATCACCATTACAACTTATAGGGGTGGCAACCAAGAGCACCCCCCTCGGCAACTCCAGCACCCTTTAAAGTATACTATTATCTTATTTATTTGTTTTACAATGAGAAATGTATATATATATTAGAATAAAAATTCATGAGAATTAGTTTCACCACAACAGAAAGTATTTAACTGTCAGATATTCCTGAAAAATGTGACTCCAGGGAATTTTCTTATTTTGACTGTTTTGATTCTGTTTGATTTATTCATTTTCCCATTTGTATTTGGATCATCCGACTGTCTCAGACACATGGCAGACAGCCCCCTAGCACTTGGCACCCTGGGTGACTGACTGTGTTGCCAGTACCTATGGCCGGCTCTGGTGGCAGCTTTCTCTCTTCCCATCTGCTTTTTGTCTTTTTTCCCCAAAGTTCCCCCAATTTCATCTCTATCGCTGCCTCTTTCCATCTAAACTACAATTGAAGAAATCTCTGTGCATATGTACTGTGATTACTCAACAACTGCCCATTACGCAAAGTTGACATTCGTCAGGTATATGAAGTTGTTTGGATCAGCGGTCCTCTGAGATCTAATAAAAATAAATGGAAAAATTGAAGATTATAGATCTTTCTTCATAGATTCTATAAATTATCTCCCTTGACTTTCGCTCTCTAGAATTATCTCAATTTAGATATAGAATATCTAAATTGGCAACACTGAAGAGAAGTAACTGAAATACTTACTATACATTAGTTTTGTACGACAAACAAAAGATTATTTTGCATGACAATTATGGCAGGCTGCTCCACATACCATGAAGTCCAGCCCCATCCAAACATGCACCTTTGGAATGGGCACTGCCCTAGTCTTATTTATAAAATTGACCTCTCATCTCTTCTGAGGCAAAGACTTTCGACTTTGCAGCTTTTGTTGCACGTTTTATCCTCTTTTTTTCTCTCTACAAATATTAGAAACCGTCAATCAAAACTATCGGTTTCTTCAGTTTTTAAGTTGGTCTGGCTGGCTTGCTATGAATGTATCATAGGTTTTTAGTGGGGGATTCAATTTGTAATGCAAGTTGTTTCTAAATTGGTCTCTTAGTTTGTGTCCGGTAGCATTCACACTTGTTTTTTTTAAATTTGGACTTTTTTAATGATCACTGCCCAACAAAAGGCAAGATAAGTAACTTATCCATTGATCACCCCTTTTTCAATTTTTTAATTGATCACCCCCAGCATGGCATGATGACAAAAGATATTTGATGCCATAAACCTTTTCTTGATTGCTGCCCACTCTATGGCATGACTTTTCATCAAACATGCAAAATACAACCCCAAATTGAAAATGCAAAATACACAAATGCACATACACTCAACAAACACATACATACCACATCAACATATGCATACACAGGCCACATGTGTAAACACATAAGTATACAAAATACAAACACACATACATGCCAGAAATGCACACTTGTGTATGTGTTATGTATGCGTGTTTGTATACTTATGTGTTTACACATGTGGCCTGTGTGTGCATATGTTGATGCAGTATGTATGTGTTTGTGGAGTGTATGTGCATTTGTGTATTTTGCATTTTCAAAGAAACATTGTTCGATAAAAAGTTGTGGTACCATTAGAGACATTTCCAAATACAAACGGAAAAATAGGAAAATTAATAAATTAAACAGAATAAAAACAGTCAAAATAAGAAAATTCCCTGATGTGAAGTCAGATTTTTCTGGAATATCTGACAGTTAAACCTATGACTGATGATACGTTCAGTCAGTCTGAGCTATTTTGGTGAGATAGAGTGCTCACAATAGCTGAGGCCGGGGGTGGGGGGGTTAATGAATTTGTTCTATTCATCAAATAATGAACTGAAACTCTGAAGGTAAAAACAAGTAAAATTTAATAAAAATACTGTATTACAATACTTCATCCAATAATAATAAAGATTGATTTATAAAAATACTACTAGGTCTCATATGTAAAACAACATAAATATGGCGCAGAGTCAGTTGTAGGGAGTGAGTTTATAAGTGTAAATCAGCTTCTGCTAATCCATGAAGTCTTTGTGGACGATTGGTAAAAGCAGCTACACGTAAACTAGTCTCCCTCTGGCAATGTGGGTGTGAGTTCGATTCTCACTGAAGGCTTACTCTTTATTTCCGATTGCACTGTTATTCGTTGCCATAGAAACAGTGGCCCGAATTAATAAGTTGTATAAAAGCAACTAAAATTAGGATGAAGGTAAAAACTAGTCAAATTTAATAAAAATACTGTATTGTAATAAACTTGTTATGATGTTGATTAGTTCAGGTTAATTAGATTAATTATATTGATCTGACACCGTTAAATACCCAAACTAATCACACATAAACTTTTTAGAAAGTTCAAATGAAAATTGTAGACGCCAAATGAAATATTCTCTTTAAGACCTGTTAGTGTGATGATGATGATGATGATGATGATGACACAAGTACGTTGGTACTGCTTGTAGTATCGGCTAACAGGTAGAGGAAAGAAAGATTGAGTTTGGCATACATGGAAAAAAACACAGCTTGGCCCTTTCCTTTTCCTTGCTAAGAAAAACTGAAAGAAAGTGATCTACAAGGTGTAAAAAGATAACAAGAAGCTTCAGTATACTATAAAAAGAATATGGGTTTAATGAAATAAAAATAAGTAATTACATTCAGTAGAAGTATTCTATATAATATGTCTTTTAAGAGAAAGAATAAAAACCGTAGTATTCTACGTAATGTAAAGTTTCCAAAAGAATTCTCTTTCAGTATAAAAAATAGTTCTGTAAAGGTGTCGGAAGATCCAAGTGGAAAAAGTGTTCCTTTGTTAAAAGTGTGTAAAAAGGGAAGAAACAAAACTTATCTAAATTTTCCGTTATGATTATTGTGTAGATGTATGTGACACTGACACAGCACTTATGGTCTTGGACAATTTTGGTGTGAATTCAACTAACAGAGAATGAGAATTGACCAAGAATCGAATCGTGCTTGTCTTCTTATAGTAATGGGTGAGTGGAAGGTGTGGGGCTGGTCGAAATGTGTGTTAGAATGGATTTCGTCAAAGTTCCAAGATGAAATGGTTGATGACAAGGTACAAGGTTTTTCCAGACTTGTTGTCTACAGAGGGTATTGTGTTTCGAGTCAAGTGCTTTGTTTCCATGTTCTGAAAAGCAGGTTATCAAAAAGCACTGGAGGACAGATAACTTTAGTTCTAGGGATATTGAAACTTGGGTGTTCTTAAGAAATTCATGTGTGTCAAGTGGTTTCAATTTATGAACGGAGTGTGTGCATGTGTATCTGTTACAAACTTTTTATTCCTATATTAATATTTTTCTCATTGTAAAACATGAATCGATAAATAAGATAATACTATACTTCAAACAGCACAAAGTTCAGCTTGGTCGGGGCACCAGGAACCATAGGGTCAGCCCTGTTTGTTGGAAAATGTATTGCTATTTAGATATTAGGATGCCTATACAATACATCCTAGCAGTGGTATAAAGAAAATGGTGAAGTCTTTCTATTCTGTTAAGTAAGTATTTTGAGTTATTCCCCTTAGGCAGGGGAGTGCTTATCAACTCCCGGTAAGGAGGAGCTGTTTTACGTTCTGGTCAACGAGCAGCCATATTGGTTTTAGGAGGAGATCGAAGAAGACACATGTGAGTGTCGTTGGCCACGGTCATTGTAAACATATGAATAAAGGATCTCTGTGAGTACATCTTCTGTTTGCATTTTTAATCTGTTAATATCTGGCATTATACCAACCTAACACTTTCTTCTTTGGGAAAAGCTTTAAAAAACATAAGAATCCATACCTGGATCCACCCCTGTTACGAGAGTGGCAACTTTTTGTTTTCCCTCCTGCTTTTTGTATCTTCCTCCCACTTTGATATTTTTTTAATCTCTTCATAGTTTCCATAATTTATCTCCCTTGACTTCCGCTCCTTAGGATTATCTAAATTTAGATATAGAATATCTAAATTAGCAACACTGTAGAGAAGTAACCAAAGTACTTCTAAGCCATAGTTTCAAACCATAAAGTCCAGCCCCATCCAAACATGCACCTTTGGAATGGGCATTGCCCTAGTCTTATTTATAACATTGACTTCTCATCTTTTTCCCTCGAGGCAAAGACTTTCGATTTTGCATATTTTAGCACACGATTTATCCTCTTTTTTTCTCTACAAATATTCTTTTCTTCTTCTAAATCAGGAGTTGGCAAACTCTTATGATTGCGGGACAGATTAGCAATGCATGTTTGTCTTGGGGGCCAAGGGGGTGAAAACAAAATGAAACCTTATCATACAAGGCTATGGAAATAACTTGCATTATGTTAAAACATTTTTAACTGTAAAACATTGATTTGTTTGAGGCCACTGCAAAAATGAGACTTTTTCTTCACTTTTCAATGCTGAATTTTATTCTTTGCTAACCAAAGATAAGGAAAACAAAGAATTTTTGTCTGCAACGTCTCATATTCAATGAAGTCTGCAGGCTTGATTAAATGAGGCTTTGGTCCGCAGACCCCTGTTCTAAATTCTTCTTTATCTTTGCACATTTCTGCCACCCTAAACCTTTTCGTGACTGCTGCCCCCTTTGCTTCCCTATTTCGTGCCCCGCTTCATTGACAACAACATCACTTTATAGGAGTTCTGTCTGGAAAGTAGCCAGCTATTTAATATTAGCGGAAAGAATCGCCTACCTAGGACGATGGCATCTTAGTCTCCCTCAAACTACTTACCTTGGGACCTCACACTTATCCAAGCATCCCATCCAATTTTAAAAAGAGTCTGAGAAGTCCTCGTTTGGGATCGCCATCAGCTGCTTAGTTGCATTCTCCTTAATCTTGTCCACTGTCTGGAATCTCCTCCCTTTTAATGGCAAAAAGATATGTCCGGATGTCAGTTGCCTGGTAAGAGACTAGAGAGTTCTTAAGCTGTGACTCACCCTAAGCAGTCACACTTCATAGTGACCCCCTA
>VCCN01006475.1:273760-286356 GCA_006491835.1 Architeuthis dux
TTCTGTCTTGTGTAATAAAGGTAATAGTTGTAAATAAATTCAAAATAAATTTTACTGGGCTCCTACATAAATACACAAGCACTTATTTATTCACTCATCTCATTAATTGATAGATACTTGGTTCATTGTTAAATACAATCATATCGTTTACATATTTGCTGGATGTTTGTCTTAGATTACAACTCCATTTATGTTTTCATCTTGGTTTGAGTCTAAAGGCTACAGATCAGATGATCTTTCTTTCCCTGACATCAAGCAGATTCCTTTTTGTGTGGAAATCCTCCATTTTCTAAAAGCTACAAATCAGATAATACTGTCTTGAATCTTCCTTTCGATTGTGTCTGTTGAGTCAAATTGATTCTGCATTGATCAACGTTCAATAAAGCTGAGGTTTGTCACTTTTCTCCTTCGGCTGTGAATTACCAGATTTCCTGGCATCGAGCGTGCACTCCAAATTTACTATTTTATACTAAGTATGATTTATACTCTTCATTGAAGAGGTCATATACATTAGTCCAGATTACTCTCTCTAGCATAACCATCCTCTTTCTCTGAAAAAGTAACCTTCAGCCTTTTGGACACAGTGTACATTTTCAAGACTTATTTTGTGGGAAAAAATAGCGCCTTTGATGCCGGGAAATATGGTAATATTTGTTGAGAGAGAAATTTAGATTAAAAACCGAGTATGTCCAGAATAATTATGCTATGATACTTTTGAAGATGACTTGAATAGAAATGAATTCTTCTAAAAGCAAGTCAAATGGATTGAAGTACAGAAATACTGCAGTTAGGACTCTTATGTTCCTTAAAAATGGAGCACTAAACAAAATAGTGCTATACAGGGTCATTGTAACAGCATAAATAGATTGTGCCAGCAATCATTTTGAAATATATGATGTCGTTGTTAAGCCTCAGCAAGATAGAATGGATTAGTGATGTGTATCTTATTTGGTAGCTACTTTCTGGAACTGGAGAAATATCACTAGGTGTCGAAGTATATCGCTACATGATAAATTATTGCGTGTTTATTCTCATACACATGGCACATTAACAAAAGTGTATAGAATACAGTTATTTCAGAGACTGTTCATGGTGCTGTCTTTGAGAGAGATAAAAAATCTTTGAGAAAAAGTCCAGAGACGTACAACTAAGTTAGTACCGAAATTAAAAAGTATGAGTTATGAGGATAGGCTAAAAGTGTTAGGATTAACATCGTTAGAAAATAGGAGAGATCAGGGAGACTTAACAGAAATGTTCAAGATTATGCATGGTTTAGAATAGTAAACCCTGATGTATTTTTTACTAGAAGGGGGTACAAGGGACTGAGAGGCCACACATATACGGTAGAAGCAAATAGAAGTAGATTGAATATCAGAAAATTCCTTTTTACCAATAGAGTGGTCGGACTTAGATTACCGGAATATGTAGTGTTATCAAAAGATGTAAATGATTTGAAGAAGAATTATGATGTTTATTACACTAGCGCAAAGGTTTAAGGTCCTAGATATTGTGTAAATGTGATTGTTATGATGTGTGCTTCTATATACAAATTGTATACTTTTTTTTCACACTAAAATGTTCTACTTAATTATATGCTATGATACTTGGATAAAACTGAATTCTTCTAAAAGCAAGTCAATCCTAACTGGATTGAAATACTTAAATATGAGTCTCCCTTGTCATTTGAATCATTTCAGTTGTTCTTTTTTTTTATTGATTAAATAAATATGTGTAGATTGTGCTTTTTCCTGATGGGGCGGTGGGGGAGGTTTGGTTCCCCCCACCCACCGGATCTTCCCATGTCACTTGTCATTTGAATTACTCAGTTGCCATACTTGAAGTTTTATTGATTGTCTCCCGTCAGGTGACCAATGTTTATGTCAAATAGAAATCGCATAAGACAGGTTTTTGTTGCCGGACAAGTGCGCTTTGATACAAGATAAACATTTTATTCAAACAGTCAACACCAGTAACACTATAGATGGCTTAAGATCTTGTTCATTATGCATGTATTAAGATAAGCGCCTGGCCATTTAGGATGTGTGGACGAAGGTTTGGGGCAGAGATTTAATAATCTGACAGATGACATGTCACAACCAAGGAGTGGTTTCGGACGGCCTGGACCCACGCACCCCCTCCAGATCCATGACCAAGAATGAAGGGGAAAAAATGAGGATTGATAGAAAGAATCAAAGAGAGATTAGGAAAATGTTGGGATGAATTCAGTGGAAGGGAAATGTGCAGATCCTTGGATTTTGAGCAGGGGGTGGGGGTCCAAATGAAAATATTTGTTTTTACAAATAAATACATGAAAAAGAAAAGAAGTTTCAAACATTACAAAAAAAGACAAAAAACAAGTACATATGTGATTGGGCATTTTTCATTTGAGTCACAGCTTTTTAGCACTTAGAATTGACAAAAAAAAATTAATAAGAAATTTACCACAGAATCAATAAATAGAGAATGTATAAAGAATTAGACAGAAGACATTACTTATATTAGATGATTATACTTATATTAGAAAACAAAATAATACATTTTTGGTTTTAAGGTTAATTTGGGATTACTTGAGATTATTTGGGTTTTTTATTTATAAAAAGTTTTTATCTAGAAATTCTATTAAATTGTTAAATTGTGTTTTTCCCAATGTAGTGGGGGGTGGGGTGTCTGGACACCCCCTCCCACCAGATCCATGTCTGGACCAAGAATAATGGACAAAAATGAAGATAGAAAAAAAGAAACAAAGAATTTGAATGAAGTTGATATCAAAATGTTAGAATGAATTCAGTGCTGGCAGGAAAACATCCCTGAACGGAAATATAAAGTCGAGCCAGGGTGTAGAGCCTGTGTTGCCAGATGGCTTTTGCCACATGAGACCAAATTTTGTAGCTTCAGTACCAAAATAATAACTTAAAATCCATCGTCTGACTAAGTTTGCAGAAAAATAGATTAAAATACATCTTTTTTATTATCTATTGTTCATGTATATTTATGTTGTATCATACCATTCGTGTGTCAGGGATTGTTATGTTTTGTAAATTTTCAGTCAGTACCAAATTTTTATTCAGTACCAAATCTGCTCAGTCTTGATCTTTAACAATACCAAATGCCAACCCTGTATAGAGCAGTGTTTCCCAACCTTTTTATGACCATTTCCTCCCTTTTTAATTGTTTTTTAATTTTTTTTTTTAAATGTCCCCCTCCCCCACAGTAATTTAAATAAATACATCAGCCTACATACTTAATAAAAGTATAGACCAGATACTTGGTAGTGGTAAAACTACTTTAAAGAAATTTATATCATATAGCTTTATTAAGAAAAACGAAAAAATAATTCAATATACTGTTTCTTAAGAAAAAATTAGCAGTAATAAAAACAAAATGTCTGAATATTTATCGATATGCATATTTAAAGAGTCAGATTAAAATCTATTAGCAGTAATAAAAACAAAATGAAGCTTGCAGTTTGGGACATAAGACATTAGTTAACACATTTTAGTTTACAAAATTGTTGTTACATCATTTTAAAGGATGCCACTCGTATTTAATGACTACTTGTTCTCCAGATTTGGTTGTTTGAAAGCAGTATGTCATAAAATCCATTTTAAAAAAAGAAAACTCAATGGGCAATGGGCAGGCCATGTTTCAAGAATGTCAGACAACTGCTTGACATCACGACCCACAACGTGGATCACCGGAGAACATATGTGAAATTGTGGCCAGCATAAAATAAGGTGGAGGGACGACTAAGGTTACAGAGATATAGGCACCGTGATGTTCACGATTGAAATCCAAATGAATGAGTTGAAGGAGAAACATAAAGGGAAAAGAAATGAAGACAAAAACATAAAAAGATGATCAGTTGAATAAAAAATGAAGTAAAAACAGGTCTGGTTAGTCGTTCAATAGAAACTATCACGCAATCATCGTCTTTTGGCAGCATCCTGTGTTGGGGGTGATCAATTAAAAAATTGGAAAAAGAGGTAATCAATGGATAAATTACTTCTCACACCTTTTGTTGGGCAAGGATCACTAAAAAAGTCTGAATTTAAAAAAAAAAACTAAGGGATTAATTTAGCATAAACTTACATTGCACATTGAACCCCCCACTGAAAACCTATTTAGGGGGTGGAATTTTCAAAAAACAAAAAACGACATAATAAGGAGTAAATGTTGAAATTTTCATCCCTCTAGCTCCATTGGGGCAGCCTGTACGTGTGATACATACATGCATACATAGCCAGCCATCCAGACCCACTTGAAAACTGAAAGAAACCTATTTTGACAGTTTTGATGACTGTCCTAAAAATTAGATCAGTCAAATAAAAAATGAAGGCAAAATAAGACCAAATTGGCTGATCAGAAAATTCAGATAAAAGAAAATGGTGAAACAGAAAAGTATTAAGTTGTTATATATGAAATGTTGTTTTTTGAATAATAAGATGGAAGATGATATAAACAACAGAAAACTGCAAGGATGCCGCAAGACTTCATATCCCAATTCTCTAAGCTTAGACACAGTTAGCTGAGAGATGTGGGGTCTGGAAAGCTGTGGGACCTATTTTTCCAACATATTAACCTTTCCGATTATCTTGATATGATATGGTCGCTGTTGAAATCCTACCGTCTCCAGAAAGTACTCAAACATAGGTTGTTGGCCACTGCTATGGATAGTTCTTCATCATTAAGAACCGGTTTGGTTCTCCCCCAAAGTTTATTATTGGTATCCATATTTCCAGACCTAAACCTATTGAACCAAAGCTGAACAGTTCACACTGTAGCAGTGTTCACTCCAAATACTTTGTTGATCTTATCAGCAGCTTAAACAGCATTAAGTGAAATTGTACTTGAAAACTAGTATAACTTCTGGGGTAGACACTATTGGTGTTGACGATTCAAAAACCTCCAATAATAACAAATTTGTAGTCAAAATGAGGGAGGGGAAAACACTGACACAGTTTCAATGCAATGAGTCCAACGGCAGGTCAATGCTGTAGCACCGGAACACTTCCTTCAAGGGGAACTTCCTAGACTTATCACCGGTAAGCTATCACGAACTCTGAGTTGCTACGACATCATTCACAGTATAAGTCCCAAACACAATTCAAGCATGGCTTCGATTAGTGAGTCAAAAACGAACTGCCGAGCCCTTACGGCCAGGACCTGTTATAGCCAGCAACTCGCCATATCCGGGTTGCTGGTGCTCAACAAATGGGTCACCCACATTCCACTTCATCTAAATATGTTGGCGACCCGTTTCACTCGGCTTTTGCTTTGCCATACCTCAAGCAGGTCATTTCCTCGGGCGAGTCCATTTCCACTTTGTCGCCACAAAATTATATCTCTCTTTACATTGAATCTGCCAAAAATACAATTACATAAGTAAATCTTTCACTTTTAGCATTATTCTCTATGATGTGAAAACAAAACATTTCATGCGTAACAACTTGATAGATTTCTGGCAGAAGCCGACTTTAAACCGATCAGAGCAATTGCGCCCAATTGGTCCCTGTGCCTAAGGGAGCCCCATGTCTAAGGGTGCCCTGTGCCAGTGTAATTTGCTCTAGTCTTGTCAAATACACCTAACACCACTTTGCAGGTTTTACAGAGAACAGTGATGATTTTAATTTTCTTCTGAACTCTTAAAAAGTCAGTAGTGTTTGTTTACACTGTTTATATTTTGAATTTTTTTTTATTTTACTTAATTTAAATGTTAATTAATTATAAAACAGCATGAAGATTTATTTCTCTCAAGATTTTAGGAGCACACTTTGATTGTTTTCCGTTCTACCATAGAGAAATAAAGTCTATAATAAACTTTATTTATATCTCTAAGATTCTACAGACCTTGGCTGTGAATCTGGGACCCCACAACAAATATCCTAACTAAGGCCGGCCCAGATTCCAGGCAGGCCAGAACAGAGGTGTGGGACAGTTGGCATGGACCTACAATTTTGAGGGGACCTACTCCTCCTGGTAGAGGCAAATGGGGGACTTTTGGTAAAGGATATTGTAAAGAGAGTCAAGGGGGGGGGGACCCTTTCACACAAAATATCAATATTAGAAACCATCAACCAAAACTGTCAAAATAGGTTTCTTCAGTTTTTGAGTTGTTCTGGTAGGCTGGTTGGCTATGTATGTATCATGTGTACAGGCCGCACCAATGGAGCTAGAGGGCTGAAAATTTAAACATTTATTATGTCTAAAAAAAACTTATTACAGTACTGTACTCTATTGTCTTATTTACTGCTTCATATTATAGTACTGTACTCTATTGTCTTATTTGCTGCTTCTTATTACAGTACTGTACTCTATTGTCTTATTTACTGCTTCTTATTACAGTACTGTACTCTATTGTCTTATTTACTGCTTCTTATTACAGTACTGTACTCGGTTGTCTTATTTATTGCTTCTTATTACAGTACTGTACTCATTTGTAATATCATCTTCAGCTTTCTGAATTGTCCTTTTAATATAATACTGTTGGATGAATTTTAATTCACATCCACGGGGGGGGGGGGGTCTTAAAATTCAACAACTACATATACCGATCATACATTTTGTAGAAAGTTGTTAACCATTATCTTTTTTATGAATTGTTCTAGTTGTTTTATTTTGATCTGTTACTTGTAAGAACATCATGTATATTACCCATCTATAAAGTATACAATATGCATAATACCAGCCATGTCTTACGGATGCAAAACATGGAAATTAATAAAACAAACTAAAAACCATCTTACAATCTCACAGAGAGCCATGGAAAGAGCAATGCTAGGAATAACTAAAAGAAAAAGATCAACATGGCTCAGAGGGAGGACTAGTGAAGGAAATTATACAAATAATTAAGCAGCAAAAATGGAGATGGGCTGGTCACCTAGCAAGAAGAGATGACAATAGATGGAGCCCATGGGACTGTAAACACAGTAGGAAAAGACCAGACACAAGATGGAGGGATATGACGTGGCAGAGGTTAGCACAATCTAGGTCGTCATGGAAGGAGATGGGAGAGAACTTTGTCCAGCAGTGGACTGATTATGGCTGCTGATGAAATCATGTATTTAGCACTGATTACAAAATTACTTAATGAGCAATTTGAAATGGAGCCTACATCTCCCATCTGGCTGGGGCCTTTTACCAGCTTTGCATGGGCGTGATTCCGTGTGAATGAAATTAGATCAACTCTCCTCCAATAAGGGTTGTTTGCTCTCCTGGTTGCAATATGACCTGTTGATTGACGACACGTGTTGCTAGGGATCATAAAACCCTGCTTACCTGGACCAGGTTGCCCTGTCCATCCAGGTGAGTCATTATTCATTGATTTCACACACATTGGTGACATCATGCAGGATGGATACACAACAAATAAGGCTCTTCCCTCAACCCCACAATGCACAGGTAAATTCCCCCCCCCCCGACTTGAATCACCCTCCCCACTGTTTAGCTCCTCCTCTTGATGTATGACATTTGCGGATCCCCCTTTCATCCCTTTGCAACCAGCAGGATGTTTAATACCAACAATGACTCACAAGTTTTGTTGGTATTAAACATAATGATGATGATGATGATGATAAGGCTGGTTAGTCACTCAATAGAAACTGTCACGTGACCAACGTCTTTTGGGGGTGATCAATTTAAAAAATTAGAAAAAAAAGGTGATCAATGAATAAGTTACTTCTCCTGCATTTTGTTGGGCAGTGATCACTAAAAAAGTCTGAATTTTCAAAAAACTAGTGTGACACAAACAGCGGATCAATTTAACATAAACTTACATTGCAAATTGAACCCCGCTTCTAAAAACCTATTATGGGGGGTGGGGGTGATACATACAGAGCCAGCCAGCCAGACCAAAGCATAAACTGAAGAAACCTATTGACAGTTTTGGTGACAGTTTCTAATACATGCAAATACATGTTTGTATGGTTTTAAATGAGTAAGTTATGTCATCACAGTATGATTCAACTACCTTAGTTACTACATTGACCCTCTTGAAGATCGACGTGTCTACGGAGTACATAAGACATGTAATGCTCTATGAGTTTAGAAAAGACAATGATGATACTTCTCTGTATTTTGTTGGACAGTTGTCACTAAAAGAGTCTGAAATTTAAAAAAAACAAGCTTGAATACTGCCGGACACAAATTAAGGGATCAATTTAGCATAAACTTACATGTAAATGGAGACCTCCTGCCCCCCCCCAACCCCTATTTTGTGGGGTTATTTTTTTTTTAAAAGCCCTGTAGCTCTATTGGTACGGCCTGTACACGCACAACACACACACACACACACATAGTCAGCCAGCCAGACTGACTTGAAACTGAAGAAACCTATGTTGACAGTTTCTAATAATAATATGAAATTCTGAAGAAAGGAATGGAAAAGTTCACCGACCTTATCTCAGGCAACATCAACATCTATGCTGTCCAGAAGATCACCCTACAAGGAACAGCCCATATACTAGGGAAAGTACTGTCAATCAAGTGACAACTCCTAACCCCCTATGGCATCTTAGGACCAAAGCCTTGGACCTGGCTCTACATGATGCAACACGAGAAACATGAAGGAAACAAATAATCATAATAATAGTAATAGATTTTCTCTTTGTAACCAGGTGCAGCCCCCCCGCCCCTGCTCGGGCAAAGCAGAATTAAAAATTCTTAATAAATATCGAGATAAAGAAATTTTATAAATAAAAAAAAATCCAATAATCGCAAAAACAATTTTTTAAAAAAAGATTAATAATTTGTTCTTCATCTAATATAAGTAAAATGTCTTCCATCTTCTTTATAATTTTATGATTTATTGGTTCTGTGATAAATTTCTTTGATTTATTTTTTTACTTTACTCTTTTGTCAATTCTGGGGCAGAAAAGCCATGACACAAATGGAAGTGAAAAATGCTGGATCACATATTACTTTCTAAATTTGTTTTTTCACATATTTATTTGTAAAAATAAATTTTTCCATTTGAACACCAAAGGTTTCTTCAGTTTTTAAATTGATCTGGCTGGCTGACTATGTATAGGCCGCACCGATGGAGCTAGAGGGATGAAAATTTAAACATTTACTCTTTATTATGTCTACAAAAAAAAAGATTTAAAGATTCTTCCTCTAAATAGGTTTTTAGTGAGGGATTCAATTTGCAATGTAATTTTATGCTAAATTAGTCCCTTAATTTGTGTCCACACTTGTTTATTTTTCAGTGATGACTGCCCAACAAAAAGGCGAGAGAAGTAACTTATTCATTGAGCACCGCCTTCACAAATCTTTTTTAATTGATCACCCCCAACACGGCATACTGCCAAAAGACATTGGTGACGGTTTCTATTGAGTGACTAACCAGACCTGTTTGTTTTTTATTTTTTTAACTTAGCCTCAAAAAGAAGAGTTTCTCTCGTCATTGAGGATTAGTGACATGCTTTCTTTCTTTCTGGTTTCAATCGGACAACATAATGGCATCGTTCCATTTGAGTCACAAAAGAAATCGGCTCTTCTCAATGGATCGATTGCCTTGAAGGAGTCAAATGAAGACATAAGAGATTGACAAAGCAAACAATTAATCAAGTCTATTTCTGTATCAATTCAATTCTTTTCTGTCTATTTTTATCTTTTTCCTGATCATTTCATCTGATGTCACTTGTCTGCCTCTTCAACTGAACCATTATTTCATCTGATGTCACTTGTCTGCCTATTCAACTGAACCATTATTTCATCTGATGTCACTTGTCTGCCTATTCAACTGAACCATTATTTCATCTGATGTCACTTGTCTGCCTCTTCAACTGAACCAGAATATATGACTGTGCATTAGCCGTAATGTAACCAGGCCTGGGGAGGTGGAACTTTAGAGTCTTAAGCTTAATGTCCTTTCTCTCTTAATTAAAGGCTCCCATTCATGTTCATTTCTATGCTAGGCCTACTGATGAGGTTATTAGAGCCCAGCATGAGTGCTGATTCTTTCAATCTCCTTATCTTCCACTGTTGTTCTCTGTCTATTATTCTGACTTCATTCCAAACAGTTAATCTCGTTTATTTCTGTCTCAATTCTATTGTTATCAGCCTATTTTGATCTTTTTCATCATCATTTCATCTTTATCTCATGGTAAGCATTTTCAGCAAATCAATACCTTAAATAGATAATTTTATTATATATTGCTAGTCTGTGACCCTGTTATTAAACTACCTAACACTTTTCTCCCCTTCGCTGACTGTTATCATAAGTGTACAACAACAAGCATGGCTGATGGCTGCTACTGATACTATAAGCATGACAGACATGAGAGTAGAAACGAGAGTTAGGTAGTTAAATGTATACATTTATGCATTCACTGTTTGTCCAACAATTGTCAATGACATTTTGTCTAAGGGTAAGGAAAAATTCATTACATTTTGGAGTGGATCTAGGAATTCTTTTATAGTTACCTCCCTTGCATCAGAACTATATATGAACTGATTTTCATTCAGTTTTTAGTTTCAATGGTGCTGACAGAGGTATGTGCTCTCTAAGTGCTTTCTTGTTTGTTTCTGTATCAATTCTGTTGTAGATCTTTAAACTTTGTTCTCACCACAAACATATGCTGTACCACAAAATAGTCGAGTCTTTCCTAAAGCCAAGGAGAGCTTATATCCCAAGGAGAGCAACTCATGATTATCCAGCATCTCCACACCACAATTGATATGTAAATCAACACCATACATTAACAAATTCTATTCTTTCTGGCTATTCTGATCTTTTTCATCATTATTTCATCTTTTTCATCATCATTTCATCTTTTTCATTCAACAATTCCTTTGTTCATCTCTTTCTGCCTTTTAGAACTATTTTCTTTCTATTCCCTTCACAACTAAAGCAGATCTAACTAATTAGGTGACTGTTGAAATGAGGCCTTTTAACAAAGCAAAAAAGTTTCTTTATGCCATATATATCTATATAATGATAAAAGTCTGATTTTAAAGAAATCTGTTTGTGACTTCTAAGTTGCCAAAACAGTGTGTTTGGGACTACTTGAGAACCATAGACAAACTGAATGAGGAAAGCAAGGAAGTTGGTCTTCACATGAACTTCAGTATATGTTTTGAAAATAAGGGTCTACAACCAATGCATCCTCCCAATAGTCACCTATGGAGCTGGAACATGGAACCTAACCAAAAGATTGGCTCTCAGACTGAGAACTATGCAACATGCACAGGAGAGAATCATGGTTAACATCACATGGAGAAATTACAACACAGTACAGTATATTAAGGAAAAAAGAGGGGTCAGAGATATCATAGAAACCATAAGAAAACTCAAATGGCAATGGGCTGGTCATGTTGCAAGAAAGTCAGACAACCGCTGAACATCACGACTCACAACGTGGATCCCCAGAAATCATATGCAAAATTGTGGTCAGCAAAAAATAAGATGGTGTGAGGAATTAGACAAGTTCAGAAAGTGTGATGCCCACGATCGAGAAGTCTGGTGAATCTTGGGGAATGTCCAACGACGGATGTTAAAAGGCTGATGATGATGAGTACAAATAAGTTTAGAATTGGCTTAGGAGGATGACCATTTAATTACGTTTTAGATGTGAATTTGCTGGATCATTTCATCAACAAAAAAAAGAAAAACATATTTGTTAAAATAAAATTGATTGTGCTTGTGTGACCATCACATTCACAATGACCCAATCTGCCCATTCTTCACGTCTTGTGTGGTTATTTAGCAAAACATTTCTCACCCCCCATGTCCGTGAGCCTCTACCCCACACTCCAGATTTAGCTCCCTGCGACTTCTGGATGAAATTAAGGAGAATGCATCTTTATCTCTTGGTAAGCACTAGTAGAAGTACCTGGGGTTTTAAATATCTAAAATAAATACAATCAAATGAGTTCACTATACTTTGTATCAATTAGTTTTAAAAGATGCTTCCAATCTACAATTGATCTGGGAATGTTGATTCTATCTGAATTGTTGCTTCCAATCTACAATTGATCTGGGAATGTTGATTCTATCTGAATTGTTGCTTCCAATCTTCAATTGGTCTGGGAAAGATGATTCTATCAGAATTGTTTCAGAAAATAGTTCTATTTTACTTTATTTTATAGAAATTTGCAAAACATGAACATAAATAGACAAATATCTGGTGTTATTGGAAAGTTCTCCAACTCTACATGATTGCTATGATTGTACCATACAATGGAAAAGTGCAAACCGCTGATTTTCACTGTTACCCAACCTACTGAGTCAGTCTGCCAATAGGTTTTGTGCTATCTACTTGTGTTCTCATATTATGCAAGATTTTGTGAGAACATCTCTGTGATCTGTGTCAAATTTTGCCTGAAGCTTGGCAAATCTGCTATCCTCGAGATCCTCAAAATGCTTTTGGCGAATATTCTTTAGGTCGAATACAGGTTTTTGAGTGGCAGGCGTGTTTCACGGCCTGTTGAGTGTTGGTTCAAGATTACCAAATGTCTTTTTTGTCCTTCTTTCTGTCATTGCATAGCTCAAGGACGGTTAGAGTTATGTCCACCATAACCTGGGGTTACTAATGGGACTGCGGAACATGTTTTAGCATATTTTCTATAGATTTGAGAAGGGTCATTAATATTCAAAT
>VCCN01006475.1:422941-435026 GCA_006491835.1 Architeuthis dux
CCCCAATGGATAAATCAATGCCTAGCAGTGACATTGATGGAAACAATGAATTTGCTGAAGAACAGTTCCTCCAAATCTTTGTTTCTTTAGAAATAGTTTTTATAGAGTTCCATAAAAAACATCTACTTATATAAAGTGCCACGTGTATGTCTATATTTTTGTCTGTAATATTTATCAAGGGAGATCACTATCAAATGCTAATTATAGAATAGTCTCTATTACTATTTAAAAATTTTTTTTGCAAATGCATAAAAAATCTGGGTTCCTTCTGGTTGAACATAAACAAGAAAATGCAGAGCAACGTAATGTTTTTGATATTTTTTAAGTACAGTGTAATTGCTAAATTATTTAAATACAGCCGACATTTTTGGATGTCATGTGTAAACTAGTTAAAAGAAATCTTAAAAGTAAAATAGTTGAGAGAGATGGGCCAGAAGATGTTTGTCTCTCACAACCGATATAAAATGGTATGCTGAACTACCAGAGTGGCAATTAGTTATTTATTAGAATCATTAACTCTGAGATAAAATTCTTCAAGACGTTATATATTTTCAGGAATTAGGTGCCCAAGAACCAAGAACAATTTTCATTCTATTCGTTTTAGCAGTTCCAAAGTTCAATATTTTTTGCATGTTGACGTATGGTTATTTACATATAAAATGTAAACAAAGAATCGGGTTCAGCCATAACTCACCCCCTCACCCCAGGTAGAATCTCTCCACAAGCCTATATACACAATTTCATTGAAATATAATAAGGAATAACAAACTTATGCAATTGAGAAAAAGAATACAATGATAACAACTTGACTTGTTTTGGGGGGTTTGATTTTATCTACAGGCCCCAAGTGAACTGCACTCTGAATATCTATACATACAACTGCATCAGTGAAATTGTCAGATTTGTACAGCTTTGCCCGAAGAAGAGGCTGAAATGCTGTCAAAAGTTTGAAATAAGAAAATATTAGCCATATAAGACATTGCATTTTGGGGCTTTTTCGTTAGTTGACCACCAGACCAACATTTGCATTACCATTGGGGATTGGTTTGTTTATTGCAGTTTCTTTCTTTCTTTCCTTTCTTTCCTTTCTTTCTTCACTTTCTTTCTCTTCTTCCCTTCTTTCCTTCCTTTCTTTCTTTCCTTTCTTTCTTCCCTTCCTTCCCTTCCTTCCTTTCTTTCCTCCCTCCCTTTCTTTCTTCTTTCCTCCCTCCCTTTCTTTCTTTCTTCTTTCCTCCCTCCTCCCTTTCTTTCTTCTTTCCTCCCTCCTCCCTTTCTTTCTTCTTTCCTCCCTCCCTCCCTTTCTTTCTTCTTTCCTCCTTTCCTTTCTTCTTTCCTTTCTTTCTTCTTTCCTCTTTCCTTTTTCCTCTTTCCTTTCTTCTTTCTTCTTTCCTTCCTTTCTTCCTTCTTTCCTCCCTCCCTTCCTTTCTTTCTTTCTCTCTGTATTTTTTTCTCCCTCCCTTCTTTGGCAACATGCCAAAGGGTATTTCCATTTGTTTCTCCGAGAGACACCAGCCAGCCCTCCAGAGTATAAAAGTACAGATAGTTTTATTGCACTGTAGAAATGTTCCCAGAACCATAAAATGGCGGAATGTTTTGATTTGGTGCTGGAAAGAGAAAATGGCGGAAATCAACATTGGTCATTAAAACGAGAACTTTCATTCTTTTTCGGTATCAAATGCAGACGGTCAGGATTATATTTCTGTGAGAACAGCGTTGTTGTTTTTTTGTTTTTTCATTTTCTTTCCTCTTTCTATCTATCTATCACAGCCTGTCCATATCTATCAATCTTTTCCCTTGAACTACAATTCTTTCTTTCTCTTTCTTTCTTTCTTAAATCTTTTAAAATCTCCTTGTTTTTTCTTGATATTTCATTCTTCTTTATCTCTATTCTCATTTTTCTCTTCTTCTTCCCTGAGCTATAATTCGTTCTTTCCTTCTTTCTCTTCTCCCTTCCTCCCTCCTTCCATTCTCGCTTTCTTTTCTCCCTTCCTCCCTCCTTCCATTCTCTCTTTCTTTTCACCCTTCCTTCCTTCTTTCTCTCTTTTCTCCCTTCCTTCCTCCTTTTCTCCCTTCCTTCCTCCTTTTCTCCCCCTCTTTCGTTTCTCCTTTTCTTCCTTCCTTCCTTCCTTAAATCTTTCAAAATCTCATCATCTTCCCTTTTCTTTCCCTTTCAACAGACGCAAAGATTACCAAAATGTCTACAAAACTACTTATGTAGTTATTTATGGGACCTCAGTCAGCATTTAAATTATCTCTAAACTGTTTGTTTAACAAATTTGCAGCACCTCCATTTTGTTTATGGTGTCTGGCACTGAGATATGCTTTCCTGCTTTTATTACCTTTTTACTTACCTCTTTACTTACCTCTAATATGTTTTCCTGGAGACTTAAAGCTAACCTTCTCACATTCATCATCATCAGCCTTTTAAAGTTTTAAACCTTCCTCAATATATAATGGTAGCAAACAGAAATGGGTTTTTTAATAGCAACGCTTTCTGTTTACTACTTGACACTACCAGAAAAGGTCCCTCTCTTTACATATGGATAATACACCTGAAGAAGGCCATAGAATAGATCGTCCGAAACATTGAGTGAACAACAAAAATAACAAGAAGAATGAGTTTGATTGTCTGAAAAACTCTTCAAAATGAGTATATGAACAAAACAACGTAGGTTTGGATAAATAATAACAATGTTTAATTTTCAGAAATTATCATACAAGAATGATATACAGTGTGATAGACAACTTAAAATATCACAACAAGAAAAGATTTGCTCCATTCAGCAAATCAACTGAAAAAGAAAGCAGCAGAATATAAAATGCCACTTGCTGTAGCATTGGTTGACTTCAAGAAGACCTTCGACTCAGTGGAAATCCTCAAGGTCATTGATGCTATAATACAACAAGGAATAGACCCTGTATATGTCAGCGTCTTGCAACATATCTACCGATGCAGCAGTTCCTTTATCAGGCTACATAAAGACTCTGAGACCTTTCAGCTTGAAAAATGGGTAAGACAAGGTGATACCAGCTCACCCAAACTCTTCACAGCCTCCCTCGAGATGATCTTCCGGAATCTAGACTGGGCAAATAAAGGAATCAAAATAGACTGCGAATACTTAAGTAACCTCAGATTTGCAGACGACATCATCCTTTTTGCTAAGAACCTTCCTGATCTCCAAATAATGCTAGACAAAATTGAATGAAGAAAGCAAGAAAGTTGGTCTTCACATGAACTTCAGTAAAACAAAGGTTGTATACAACGAACATGTTGAGGACAAAGACACAACACTACAAATTGAAAACGCAGAGCTTAAGACAGTAGACCACTACATTTACCTAGGACAACGAATCTCCATGAAATTCTCAAAAGAAGAAGAAATCAGGTGAAGAATCACTCTGGTTGGGCAAGCCTTCGGTAAAGCAAACTGAACCCATTAGATCCCATAATTTTAAAAAGAAGGGTCTACAACCAATGCATCCTCCTGATAGTCACCCATGGAGCTGAAACATGGAACCTAACCAGAAGATTGACCCTCAAACTGAGAACCATGCAACATGCACAAGAAAGAATCATGCTCAACATCACATTGAGGGATCACAAGACAGCACAGTAAGTTAGAGAACAAACGGGTCAGAGATATCATAGAATCCATTAAAAAACTCAAATGGAAATGGGCTGGTCATGTTGCAAGAATGTTAGACAACAGTTGGACATCACGACTTGTGGATCCCCAGAGATCATATATGAAACTGTGGCCAGCAGAAAATAAGATAGTGTGACGAACTAGACACGCTCAGAAAGTATTGGCTCCGCGACACCCATGATAGAGAGGTCTGGCGAATCTTGGGGAAGGTCCTTGTCCAACAACGAATGTATAATAGAAAATGATAATGTCATGCAATAGTAAGGCAAAAGGGAGGATGAGTTGATAAACAGTGCAAGATAACCACTCTGACGGACTGATGAAAAGATAAAGATTCTCGTTGTTTCAGGGCTTTTATACATACTGGTAGGCTCCTGTGTTGACTTTTTAAACAAAAGCAGAAAGTATCCTGATTGCTAATAAATTTTAAATCAATGAATAGGAGGCTACTTTAGGTAAAACACAAGTATACGAGTGGTATTCACATTTCAAACGTGATGAAATGTCACTTGAAGACCAACCACGAAATAACGAAAATCCTGAAAAGGTTTACTATGCAATCAATGAAGATCGTTGTTGGACCATTGATGAGATATCTGTGCTGACTGGTTTGTCTTGGAGTTAATGCCTGCGGATGTTAACAGAAAATTTGAAAATGAAACACATTTCAGCAAAATTCATGCCTGGTTTGGCTCACATAGGATAAAAAAAAACAATAGTTTGAATGTGTGCCATGATTTGAGAGAACAAGTTTTAAATGGCCGACAGTTTCTTTCCAAAGTTTAAAACATTTTAAAAATGTATTGTATAAAGTTTTCCTCTTTTCCAGACTGGTTTATTTTCTTGGCTATGACCATTCATTCTGATCATTTGATGGTTTTTCACTTCACGTGTGGACGATTGCCCAGTAGAAGTCGTATCAGTGGCAAAAGCACAAAACTATTTGAAGCTTTAAGTTTTCATTGCTTCAAAAATAAACTTTTCATTTTATTGACTTTTCTATTTTCGACCAACCCTACCAGTTGAGAGCCTCCCTGTTCTGACCCTACCAGTTCAGATCCTACCATTTGAGAAAATTTTTTTAATTTTTTATTTAAAGCAAAGATTTCCTTTTTGGCACTTCTAAAGATTGATATTATTTTTATAATCTTTATTTTCATCACTCAACACATTTATTTTATTAACCCCTGTCCATACACTATCTCCGAAAGTTCTCAATGAATTTCAATGACATTTTCTGGAAGGTTGGGCCATGGGTTAAGGAAGAATTGATTCAATTTGGGGGCGGATCCAGGAGTTTTATTGGGTTTTCTTTTAACATTGCGAGATAGAATGATTTTTCGGGGGTGGTCAAGGAATTTTTTTCCAATTGTGTGATATTTTTTTATATATTGGGACAATAGTCCGAAATATAGAAAATCAAAACATACAGTTACCTCTCCTACATCTTAGCTTTCAGAGCTCACCCCTAATTTAAGCAGAACACTTATTATGGGCTAAGAATTGACTAAATTTTGACAAGGATCCAGGAATTCTATATGAACTGGTTTTCATTCAGTTTTTAGTTAGTGTATAGCTTTTTCAGAGGTCTGCATTCTCCGGGTGATTTTTAGTTTTCAAAAAGGTTTCATTGAAATCTTTAACCAGTTTTCTTTTATTCTTGGACTTTCTTTTAGATGCGTTCAAATGCATCTCAATAAGACACTTTACGGTCGGTCAGTCCCGGTTACATTAAGCAACAGAAAGAGTAAAGAAAAGGGTATTGTGTTTTATTTATCAGCTGCTATTATGTCAGAAGAGAAGGTGTGATGTCATTAAAAGAACATCTATTCTGATCAATTTTTTTACCATCTAAAAAAGCCAAAAATGGCCATTTATGATTTTTATTGAAAATAATAGTCGCAGAATATTTCCATATCACAGTTGCATGAAAATTAATACACACGACTTCTAAAGTTTGAATTTTTTCTTGTGTATTAATTTTAATAATTTACAAGTATGAGAATTAATTGACTCAGAGAAAAACTACTTGCTCTTCTTTCTCCTCCTCCTCCTCCCGCTACAACTACAACGCATAGTGGACACATTGTTGAACTTATGGTTCTTATTAATTCATAGAAAACTAAGCATCAAATAACTATAAAGACCAAAATTGAACTGTTGAAAGTGAAATAGACTATAAATATACGGGTTGCACCTCTCTGGTTCCCTGCGGTCCGGCAACCCCTGTGGTCTCCTGTGGTTTGGAAACCCTGTGGTCCAGCAACCCTCGTGGTCCAGCAACTCCTGTGGTCCCCTGCGGTCCGGCAAATTCCCATGGTCCCCTGTAATGGTCCGTCATGTTTTGAATCGGCCGCAATTAGTTTGTGGATCTTCTACTAGAGTTCTTCAATTTTGTTTGAACCCTAATTCAGTGGTTTATGAACTGATTCATAAACCAAATGTATCAAAACCTAACAGCAGAATCTAACCGAATCTAAGAACTGTAAATTCAACAACTTTCGATCTTTATTTTAGCATAAAATTAGACCTGTATTTATTAATTTTGTCCTGACTGAATTCTACGATGAAGGCAATCGAGATGAATATGCAAGTTTGAAAGGATCAAAATACAGTCATCATTCATATAAGAGCTGTGTCTATCACACCTATGGTATCAGTAGCAGCCATCAGCCGAAGCTTATGATAACCTTCAGTGAAGCAACAGGTCATGAACTTGTAACAATATCTTCACCTTTCTCAAACATTCAGACGATTTCTCAAATATTGCCTTCAAATTAAAACTGTCTTTAACTAAGAATAACAATTTTCCCAACAGATCTGTGCAAAAACTATTAATCTTTCCAAAATAACGTTAACCACTTGCCTAAAACCCTAACTCTAAAGTCACTGGTTCCTTTGCTTCTTGAAGGAACTAGAGCCGACCATTCTACAAAGCTCACTTAACCCTTTCGAAACTTCTAGGACGTGTATATCCCAAAGTTTCTACGACTGCTGGTATATATATGTCCCGTAGATATCTTTTAGAAATCTACTGGGATGTATGTGTTACAAAAAATGTGCATTACATGATTGAATAGGAAAGACGTGTAGGTGAAATGATCTGGTAATTTTGTGTTTCTCGTCTGTCCCGGGATAAATGTCTAATGGGACAAATGTGTCCCGGGATAAATGTCTAATGGGACAAACGTATCCCATCAGGATTTTGGTTCTTCAAAATATGGGAAATTTTTGATTTCATAAAAGAATATTTTTCTGTACCCATTAAATAAAAATTAACATGTTTTTGTCTTTTTTATACCCTTTTAAAATGCATGCATTAAACAGGTTAGTCTTGAAAGGGTTAGAAGAAATAATGTTAACAAATGAAACCAGAATGTACCAGAATATCAATCCAGTCAGATAATCAGCGACGGATTCACATGGTGGCAATGATAATTTATTGTGAATATCAATCCGGTCGGATATCCGGTGCACCAGATATCCGACCGGATTGATATTCCGGTACATCACTACTTTCGACACTCCTGGAACATATGTAGCCCAAGGTTTCTTCAGCTGCTGGGATATAGATGTCCCAAATATCTCTTCTAAAAGTCTACTGGGACATATGTGTCACAAAAAATGAACTAAATGAGATTTTCCCAACTTTTACAATCGTAGACAATGATGTCATCGTAGTATGAAACCCATGCAGAAATTAGTATTCATGACATGACTGAACAGGAAAGACATGTCGGCTAGGTGATCTGCTAATTCTTTGTTTTTCATCTGTTTGGGGAAAAATGTCTAATGCTTTTGGTTCTTCAAAATATGGGAGATCTTTGATTTCATAAAAGAATAATTTAAACATTAAACACCTTCATAGTTTAATCTTGAAAGGGTTAAAAGAAGTAATGTTAACAAATGAAACTGTAAAACAATGGAGACAGTGCCGCATTAACTATATTGCAAAAGTAGCAAATGCTATGGGCCTCACAATTTGAAGGGCCCCGTGCTAAATGCTTGCAAGCTATCAATTCCGATTCAGTGATTCTGTCTGCAATTGCTCTATTACTATAGCACTATACTGCCATCAGACCCTTGGTTTAATGGGTGGGGGTCAGCCTTGGGCAAGTCACACTTCATCTTAAAACTTCACTGTTCAGGCTGGAGGGTTATTCTGCACACAGGCCCCAACAGTAAATGCTTGCAAGCTATCTATTCCAATTTTGTCATTCTGCACTTGCTCTATTACTACAGTCCCATACAGCCTTCAACTTTTATGAACAACTGGATGTTTCAGGTTTTAGCCAATTTTTACTTTTAATAATTGAGGCTATTATTTAACAGAGTAATTAATGGAAGTGTGATATCTATGTGATATATATACAACACATAAATATATATTTGAAACTGAAGTCAAAATGAAAACTATTACTGAAATGTCAGACATATTTGTTGTATTATCTGGTTGTATAGCACAAGTAAAAAATGTATGCGTTTTAATATTTATTTGTATTTTCTTAATTTAGGGCCTCTTTACAACATATGCTACAGCCCGCCCCCTAATGGAAATAAAAGGATCTGTTGGAGTGCAAACACACTTATGCAATTTCTTCAGTTACAACAAAATAGATTTTCTTTGTTAATTGTTATTGAATTTTCACTCTCTTCTCCTCTCTCTCTTCTCTCTTTAACTTTTTTCTCTCGCTTCTCTACCCCTCTTCTCTCTCTCCTCTCTCCTCTCACAGTCCCTTCTCTTCTCTCTCTCCTCTATTTCTCTTCCCCCCTCTCTCTCCGTGCCAGACTGTGTTGCCCAGGAAACTTACCTACAAACACTTCAATTAGCCAATTCTTCATGATGAACAGTCGACCAGTGCAGATACTTTTTGCCAAGGTTTACAACCTTTCTCGCTTGATTCTCTTTCTATTCCGAAAAGAAAAGTAACACCAAAATGCCTACTCGTAAGTAATCAGCATTTGATCAACAAACAAGAGTCTTTGATGATCTTGTTGATATTGTGATGTTTATTCACATCATCAGCAGCAGCACATGATCTAAGGATTAAATTCATGAAGAGGGCTAATGCACATAAACCAAAATCAAGTTGTATCACAAGTCTAGAATTAAGGAGTGACTGTAAGCACAACTTTTTTTTGTTGGGGGTGATCAATTAGAAAATTGGAAAAGGAGGTGATTAATGAATAAATTACTTCTCTCGCCTTTTGTTGGGCGGTGATCACTAAAAAAGTCTGGATTTTAAAAAAACAAGCACAACTGCTGCTGGGCACAAACTAAGGGACCAATAAACTTTGTGGCGACGCAGTAGAAATGGACTCACTCAAGAAAATAACCTGCTTGAGGTACGGGTCGCTGACATATAATGACAAACTAGAGATTCGGTGACCCGGATGTTGAGCACTAGCAACTCGCATGTGACAAGTGTCTGGTGATAAAAGGACAGATGGCGAAGGCCCGAGCAGTTATCTCTTGACTCGCTACTTGAAGCCAAGCTTGAACCCTGTTTGGGACTTATACTGTGAATGAGGTCGTAGCCGCTTGGAGTTTGTGATAGCTTACCGGTGATAAGCAAGAAAGTGGAATTTTTCTCTTAATTTGTTAACATTGCAAGAATTTTTCGGCTTTTCAGATCTAATAACACCTTGATGACAAAGTTACTCAGTCTAAGGGAAATAATCAAGTGTGAGAAATGAATCATGGTTCAAAGGGATGAATAATTATTATAATTATTATTTTTGTGATGACGGTGCCGACTGGAAGATCGAACCAGAGACCTCTGCCCAGCCACAGCCGAAGAGATTTAGTGTGGCAGCATTGTTAGAACATCCGGGCTCTTCACTCATGTTTTGCTGCACCAGACACTTCACATACCAACACTTGAATTATTTCTTAGCATGATATAAGTGGCCGATTATGAGTAGTGGAAACAATTCGCTTTTGGCTGCGGTCAGAAGAACGTTGTTGGTGTAGAGTGATTTGAGAGAAAACAGTGTGTTTTCCGGTATTGTGCTAAAAGAACTTTCCTCCAAAGAGGTGTCCTGTGAAAGTGACTTTGTGCCCTGTGGTCCTCTCATTTGAAAGAGACTGTGTGCCCTGCGGTCCTCTCGTTTGAAAGAGACTGTGTGCCATGCGGTCCTCTCGTGTGAAAAAGACTGTGTACACTTACAATTTATAAAATGTTAAAAATAGCCATTACAAATGCTTCTCAGACTCAGAGAATCTCAAACACTGGGTCATGGCACACCTGCCTCAAAGATTTGTGCCATTCTAAAATTTCCTTAACATAAACCCTCGTTTGAACTCTGTTTGCCAATTCCATTCTCTGTGCTGCCAACCATTAGGCCACCCACACCTCCCCTTAGTAGTAGTAGAGTATAATAATATATAGGGTGTTTGCAAAAGAAATAGACAGTTTGAAAAATGTATTGAAGCAAAATTATTTAAGATATTTTTCTTATGGGGATATGTCAAAACAAGGCATTCGTCCCTCCCCTAACGCATGTTTGGCAATAAATTGACTACCGCCTTGATATATGCTGTGTGAGTAAGGGTGCACACATCGAGCAACTGTAAGTTGCAGTAATAAACTTCAAGTGTTTCTCTACAAAACTATGCATTGTGAGTGTCAATATCTTAAATAGTTTTGCTTTAATACATTTTTTAAACTGTCTATTTCTTTTGTAAACACCCTGTATAATAATAATATTGTATAATAATAAAACTTTTTTAAATGTCTTAGAAATAGAATAAAACAGTGAAATGAATCAAAAATTTAAATTCCTTTGATTTCTTCATTTTAATAATTTTGTAGTTGTCATTATTTTCTGTTTAATTTACAACAGATCTTTATTTTAAAGCCTCAAATGTAAAATTGCTACGTTTCTACGACCAGCTGCCTTCGTTCGATTATTAAAACTAAAGAACTTCACCAACAAAATGCTGTTTTCTTCGATTTGTATCTTCACATGCGAGTTGTTCACTTTTGTATTTCCACCTGCATTCAGCTTCAGATTTGTTGTGATGAATTCAGAAATATAATTTTTATTTCTGATTTTTAAATGCTGTTTGTATTGTTCGGCTCTGTTTGTTTTAAAATCAATTTCAAATATTAACAATTATTTGAAAAAAGACTGAATCAATGACAACTGATAAAACATAACCAACAACAGGTCTGGTTATTCACTCAATAGAAACTGTCATGTGGCCAATGTCTTTTGACAGCATGCCAAGTTGGGGGTGATCAATTAAAATATTGGGAAAAGTGGTGATCAATGAATAAGTTACTTCATTTGTGTTTTGTTGGGCACTTAAAAAAGTCCGAATTTTCAAAAAAACAAGCGTGAATACTGTCGGACCTAAACTAAAGGATTAATTTAGTATAAACTTACATTGCAAATTGAAAGTTTTTTCTAGACATAATAAGGAGTGAATGCTAAAATGTTCAGCCCTCTTTGCTCCATTGGTGCAGCCAGTACAAGTGATACATACATAGCCAGCCAGCAGGACCAACTTAAAAACTGAAGAAACCTGTGTTGACAGTTTCTAATTAACCAATTAAACACGTAACTGAATTTGTATATCTCGGACACAAACTGTGAGCTTTCAATGACCACAAAATGCAGCAAAATACAGTATAAGTTTAGGTTGGGCTGCTTTTAGTATAAACAAATGAATTCTTAAATCAATAAGGGTGTTAGCCAGGAATTTGATTTCCCCACTGTTGAATATAAAAACTAGGATATATAAAATATACATCTTTCCTGGGGTGCAGTATGGCCTTGAGTGTATCACATGGAATACCGAAATCTCCAAACGAATGGAGGTCTTCCAAAACCATATAATGTGCTTCATCACTGGGTAAACACAAACAGATAAAATCAGAATAACCTCACTAAGAAACCAGACACCAACCTCCCACCTCTCTTTTAAGTGAAAAGCAAATCCCTGAAACGATTTGGACATATCAAACGATCAAACACAGGACTTGCAAAACTATGTCTAGAAGGTTGTGTACCAACACAAACAGGAAAACCAAGATGGCGTGACAACATACTCCTCTGGTCAAAATGTAACAACTGGACCCAGATAAACACCCATGCTCAAGATCGTAAAATTTGGAAGGGAATAAGTCATGCGAATTCGCCATCTGCCATTGGCGGAAAATAGCGGCGCATGATGGAAAAATCAAACTAGATTCTTTAATAAAACGCCAAGACAAAACGCCAAAATGGTGGAGATGCAATTGCTGGGTCTCTCTTTTTTTTCTCTTCGAAAATGTATTTTAAGGGTTTTGGTTATTTTACAAAATGGTTTGTATGTGTTGTTGTTAAGGTTCAAGGTGAGGTCTAGGAAATTAGCTATTTTAATGTTAGAGTAATCTCTACCTTGAACCCTAGGCTGTTCAGTGCTCTAGTAATTTGTTAGTGAAACGGTG
>VCCN01006475.1:485140-502529 GCA_006491835.1 Architeuthis dux
TTTTTATTAGATGAATCATTGTCAACCATTATTAATTTTAGTTGCTTTTCATCTAGTAGTAACAGTAGTCCTCAGAATTCGACCAATATACAAATATATACAATAATTATAATATGTATTCTATAAATTGTAAGTGACTTGACATCAAGCTTAAATTCTGCCAAAGGCAGCTGTTAAGCAAGTATTCTTTTCAAAAGAACAGTATGTATATTAATTTTGTTGTGTAAGATCATAACCAGCCTTATTTTATTCTCATACCTCTTCTGATCACAGGGCTCCCTCCTGGTTTTGAATTCTGTCCTCTGTTAATTCATGCACTTTCATGTGCACCACTCTCCTCCTCCTTCTTTTTTCCCAGTTTGGTTCTTTATCAAATATTTCCACCCCCTCCTCCTCCTTCCAGAAAGGATATTTACCTCTGCTGATCTATTCACCCATGTCTGTCTGTTTTTTTGTTTGTCTACACAATATCTCCAAAAGTTCCCAGTGAATTTCAATGATATTCTGTTGAAGGGTGGGCCATTCAGACATGAATTGCATAAATAATAATTCAGCCTTTAGAGTTGTTTTTTAACATTTAAGTGATCGTGTATGTCTATTCATTGCAAATGTTCCTTTTTCATCAAATCTCACTAAACGGGGGCGGGGGGTCCCCTCAAGGAGCCAAGCGCCCCATGTCCCCCAATCTCTAGCTATGTCACTGCAGGTTGGTGGTGGGGAGAACTTGATAACAAATTTCTTGTCATAAATATTTAGATTTTTATCTGCACTCTGAACTTTATAAGGGCACCCCATAACATATTTTAGATATCAAATCAACCTTTTTGTATGTTAAACTAGACCTAATTACAAGATATTTTCAGTTGCAAGTTTTCTGAAATTTTTTTGTTTATTGGGGCAAAACCCCCTCAGATGAAGTGATCACATATGGTGCCTCGCTCAAAAATTGAAAATATAAAAAAATTAAAGTAGAAAGTTAAATAAAACATAGAATTAAAGAATACAAAAAATTGATATTGACAAAAAAAATAACACCTCTGGGTTGATTTTAAAATTGTATTGTGTGGGCCAAAAACAGGCTAATTTAATGGGGTGTGGTATGCCTCAAAACAGTTTCTGTCTTTATTCAAATACAAGTGTACTTTGCAAAGCTTGCAGACCTCTTGGGTGCAGATTATGTTCTTTTTGTGGCTACAATATTTGCATGTGGACGACAGGTCCTCAGGTGTTCATATATAGTCATTTGACTATAAAGTGTTAACTCAGTTTTTACAGGAGTGGTTGATATACTCATTTGTCAGTACAACTCATTGGTGAGGTAGAGGACTGGTGGTTGACATTTTTAGGCCCCAACCCACTGCCAGGTTGGTGAGACTCATGACTGAGGATAAAGAAACATAAAAACAGTACAACCGTGATTTAATGAACTAATTAAAGGGGGTAGCAGTGTTTGTTAATGCCAAAAGTCAATTAAATCTGAATGTAACCTAGGAGGCCATTCATAGATAGATGCCATTGCTGCTAAGGGCTCAAAAATAATACCAAACTATATCTCTATTTACATGGAATCTGCTGAAAAATACAATTACATTAGTTAATCATTCTAGCACCATTCTTTGATACAAAAAAAAACAGCATTTCATGTGTTAACAACCTAATATTAATGAACATCTTTCTCCAAAACACTTTTACACATTTCAATTTGGTTCATCTCACTTACATCTACTTATATAATACGCCACATGTATGTCTATATTTTTTTGTGTAAGTAATATTTATCTCTCCGTAGATAGCTATCAGATGCTAATAATAGAATAGTCTCCCTTATTTCATTTTTTTTTGGCAAATGTATAAAAAATCTGAGTTCCTTCTGGTTGAACATAAACAAGAAAATGCAGAGCAACGTAATGTTTTTGATATTTTTTGACGGCATGTGTAAACTATTTTTTTAATAAATTTTCTCATTGAAAATTACATTTAGACATACAAAATAGATTTCAAATTATCTCAATCAATTTTTTTCTCCAATGTATAAAACTAAAATTATACCGACTTCTTAAAATACTCATTCGTATTAAAAATGAAAAATGAAAATGAAAACAAAAAAGCCAATCAATAAAATCGTTATTTCTAACTTGCAAAATTCTTCAAGGCCAACTTGGCATCGGCAGAGTTCATTGCGTCAAGACGATATTCCTGTTCCAAATGCTCATCTTTTAATTCATTGTGCAATCAGGCATGAACCTCTGTGAATCCACTTGCGTAAGGCGGAAGATGTTCCTTGAAATCTCTGTCTCTCTCTTCTTTCTACATTTTCCATTTTTTCACTCCCTCTCTTCCCTTTGCATTTCTCCTTTTTTTCTCTCTCTACTTCTCACTCTTCCTCTCTGAATTTTTCTGCTTTCTTTCTCTCTCTCAACTTGAATAAGAAAAACAAATTAAATCACCAGAACGTCTCTCATTTTCTCCGTATTTAAGCAATCTTAAAAGCAAGAGGTGAAGTGACGCGAATAAAGAAAGAAAACTAGAAAGCACTCAGAGAGCGCATACCTCTGCCAACTCCATACACTAAAGAAAAACTGAATGAAAATCAGTTCATATATAGGTATGATGCAGGGGCGGTAACTTTCTCATATTTCAAACTATTGTTTACCTCATCTTAGCATATGAAAGAATTCCTGGATCCACCCCAAAATTTGATCAATTCTTTCTTAGCCCTTTTGCAAAACGCCATTGAAATTCATTGAGAACCTTTGGAGATAGTGTGGGGACAAACATGAGTGAATAAATAAATATATGGAAAAAATGAAAAAAACAAATTCCTGGATCCGCCCTCAAATTTAATCAATTTTACCATAATCCACCATTCCACAAAATGTCGTTGAAATTCATTGAGAACTTTTGGAGATATTGTGTGGTCGTATAGCTATGATTCATGGGAGATAACTGTAAAAATAAATCTTGGATCCAACCCAAAATTTAATCACTTCTACTATAGCTCATTGCCCACTCTCCTGAAAAATGTCATTGAGAACTTTTGGAGATATTGTGTGGACAAAAAGACTGGCAGATGGATGAACCTCTTCCAACTTTTTTGGTAGAGGTAATAATCCCAATGTTAATCAATTTCTCTGCATTTAAGAGAGGAAGTGAGATGAATAAATTCTAACCTTTTGCCGTCAAGTGCACAAAAATACATCAGGGAGCAGAATGCCCTTGCCTTGCACAGTTCTGGGTACCCTTGGTAAGGTGCAGCACCTGCTAGCCTCACACTGATATTCTAGGGGGTTATAATAGGCTGGGGGCCAGCAGGGCCTACCATGCAGCCCATATATGTATATACCTCCATCAGAAATTAATTCCACAATAGACTTTGGACTGTGTACTTGAAATTATTTTGTAAAATGCTGAATACTTAGCTTCACGTCTTGGGCTGTAACTTTTTAAGCCCAACAGATAAAAATTGTGAAAATACACCATTGGAAATCTGATAAAATTCTCTTTCTAACGATATATATTTCCTTCATGAATTAAATACAATACATAGACTTTGGCCTATAAAGTATACTTGAACTTTCCTTGTAAAACACTGAAATACCTATAAAGTGTATGTTTTAATTCTTCATGTCTGAAAACCATGATTTAGCCCTTTAAATACTTGGATATGTCAACTGGGAGACGAGATATGAAATTCAAGTTTTTTGGTGTGTGTGGACGACCATTTTGTTTTATGCAAATGCAGTAGTTCTTTCCAACCTTTTTCTTGGGAACATCTTTTTCCCTGGTCAATCTGTCATCACTTCTTTTCAGAGTTGCTCTGCAAAAAAGTCCCCCACTTACCGTTGGGGCGGGGACACCAAAACTGATGGCCTATTCCCCTCAGATGGAGTGGCAAGGTCAGTAGAAGGTGAGTCCTCAGAGACTCTGAACACTTGGGGAGTGTCAGACCTTTACTCATCACAACCTGACCCATAACATTTTATCGCCCTCAAAGTCCCTGGACCAGGCTGGCTGATGTGGATGGATACCTTCACTCTGTCACCTTTGCCAGAAAGTAAAGCTCGGGCTACCAAGAAGAAGACCATTGTTTTCTTTTGCAGCAGAAAGTTTCAGACATTGACAGATAATAATTACAACAACATTCAAATCCTTTGACCTGATTTATGACAGCAATTTGATGTAAAAATGAGATTTCTCATGGATAGTAAGGTTACTATCACTGCTGACGTTATACTCCTACCGACTAATCACCCAGTGATTTGATGTAAAAATGAGATTTCTCTTGGATAGTAAGGTTACTATACCTGCTGACTTCATACTTATTTACCACCCATCGCAAAGTGTTAAAAGGTAGAACTATTAGAGTATCAAAGATGAAATACTGATTAGTGTATTGAGTATGATATGGCTATTTACTAAGCTTAGCTTAGTCTGAATTGTTGTGTCAATACCCTACGATTGCTACTCCCACCACCTTACCACACAGCACAAAGTATATAAAAAAGTAGAACTACTGGAGTATTGAAGATGAGATACTTGTGTATGAAGTGTATCAATTGAGATCCATGATCACCTTGTATAGTGGTAGATTAGTATGAAGCCACTCATCTGTATGACCTGTTATGAGTGAAGCATAAGTACAAATCAAGTACAACTACCGTATTTGATAGCATATAAGACACCCCCACCCCCTTTTCAGCAGGGAATATTAAGAAAAAAATACATTGAATTCCACTCATTTATCACACAGTTTTTTAATTCCTCCGTGGACGATAGTGTGTTATTCTTTCACAAGATAGCAAAACCCCATTAGAAAGTGTAAAATATGTTTACAAAATGCAAAATGGCAAGTGAGTAAATACGAACATAGCTATTGAATGCAAAGTGGCCTTATCTGTAAATCCATGTTTTAAGATTATTGAACCAATTGAAAAAACATATTTTGACTCTTCACCGGATGATGTCAGCTTGTACGTCATCAGTCTTACAAACAAATACAATTTTTGTCCAACGAACCATTTTATTATTTTTATTTTACAAATGCGGAGTGGCCGCGCACGATAAGTGTCCAACGAAGCATTTTTAAAAAGTTGATATTTTTGGAACTACAATGCTCAGTTTTTTATTTATTTTGAAGCTTGAGCACTCAGCATTATGATTCATAGTGTTCAAGCTTCAAAATAAAAAAAAACTGAGCATTGTAGCTCTAAAAATAACGAAAATATCAACTTTTAAAAAATGGTTCGTTGGCACTTATCATGCGTGGCCACCCCTCATTTGTAAATTAAAAATAATAAGATAATTTTTCCATATTTAAATAATCCTGTCATTCTTGATGGAAACTATGCTAGTCTTAAATATTTTTACAGACCATAATAAACAGAACTCCGTCCAGTTGAACAAAACTGCGTGAATCATTCGAGAGAATAAGAACAACTTCCTAAAAGACGAAAGATGTTTGTTAAAGGTGGAAACCAGATCTGGTGGTCAACATCCACTGAGGCGGCACCATCTTCATTCACAGACACGGATACATTTATAACTGTGATGGCAGTCATTGGTGTAGCCGTCAGCATCGTTTCTCTGGGCCTCCTCACATTTTGCGTCATCTTTTATATCACAAGAGCCGTTTCAAATATTTGCTTTTTGTTCTTTGGTGGACATGGAAGGATGTCCTCGACAGAAAGTTCAGAATGTAAGTGAACAAGCTTTAATTCATGTTTGCCTTGTACGATGCGTAGCGTAGGGGTCAGTTATTCAAGACAGCCTGCGTGAACAGAAAATAGCAACAAAAAAACACAAAGTTAAAAATAAAATCTTTAAATCTGAACACGACTCGGACAAAATGACAATGTTTGAACATGACAAATGATAACAAACAAAAAATAGCATACCATATGCCAACTTTGACAGGAAATTTTGACATCATTGAATACTTAATGGAGTCTGGAGTTTTATTGAAGGAAAAAAATATAAAATTCAGCATTGGAAAATGTTGCTGAATCATGTAAATCTTATTGTCCATTACAATTAAACGACGAGCTGTTGGTCCTAAAAAAGTACAGTCGATAAAGTCTCCCAAGTGTTGTCCTATACTTTGGAACCTCCTTTTTTATATTCTAATCCATAATCATCCTTGATTGCCTTTATGACAGTATTATGACCCACCCCATACTGTAACCCGACCTTATGAGTGGATATATTTGATGGGTAAGTTTTTATTTGATCGCTTTCTTGTCTTCAGACGTCAATTTACAGATCCCAGAATTATACATTTTGCGATCTTCTAAAGTTTTACCATTCAACCCTTTTGTAGCTTTGTAAAATGAATTGTGTTTAAAACCAATGTGTTTAGCTTTTTTCAAAGCTCTACAAAAGTGATGTTAGGATTATTTATCATAATTGTTTGGCCGAATTTAAGCAAGATATTTTGTAAATCAAATAACATAAAACTTACGTTAATTGGTAATTTAAATTTAAGCTCATTCGAAAGAACACGTATCATTTACACAGGAAATATATTTTATGTTTACAGTTAATCCTATGCTTTGATTTGATTGGTGCATAAATATGTGTTTGCGAATACATTGACCATACGTTACAATTTGATATGAAGTCCTCACTGCTCAAAGGGCATTGATTTTATTCTATACAAAGCAGGAATAAAAAGAAGACCCAATAAGAATCGCAGTTTGTATCACAATATATTCAACAGTTTTTGCTTTCTAGCAGTTTTAATAACTGAACAAGAAAAAATTAGGTTTTTTTTCCGAGAGACTTGCTTTAATTAATGAGATAAAAATCCTGCTCTTGTACGATTTTCTTCAAGTTAATCAAAGAAGAGAAAACTGGACTCCCAATGTCTGATATTCTTGCTGTAGAATACACTTGGAACGTAAACATTTAGGCACCATTCTCTTCTACGTTAATCAAGAAGAACCGTTCTTTCCTTTCTTGCTACGTCGCAATGACAATATTTTGTTTCTCTTTTTTGTGTTGTCTTGATTTCTGTAAACTAATCAAATATGTGTTTTCGGACAATCGAATCTCTTCTTCCCTTCTTTGATGTTGTCAACACAACGTTTCAGCCGATCCATTCTTCAGCCCTCGTCAGGTGTATAATTCAAGAAAAGAGGCAAACATTTTTTTCTACAGGTGAAAAAAAATTGTGGTCATTAATATACCAATCAGAACAATCCATTTTTCATCATTCGGGCGATTCCAAAATTATACACGGTGGTGTTCACCTGCTTTGCTAAGTAAAGAAAACCATGTGATGTTGAAATCTGTACTCACCTGACTCATGCCTTCAGCTTACGTCAACTTCCTCACTCTTTTGGCCTCTTTTTATCGAATTATACACCTGACGACGGCTGAAGAATGGATCGGCTGAAATGTTGTGTTCACAACATCAAAGATGGGGAAAAGAGACTTGATTGTCCAAACAAAAGTTGGAATGTTAATGACTTTTCTCAAAGTTATCGACGATAATACAATATGTCTTGGTTCTCTTTTCTAGCTCTGTTACAAGACCACAGAACACGAACCTCTTTTTCTGCCTGTGATGAGGCACTCCCTAAATAATCGAAACCGAGAAATGATCCAAAGTTCCGAACAGGAATTTATTAACAAGGAAGAAGTTTGGGATCCTGGTAAAATGCTCTTGTGAAAAATTCATTCCGTTCAAAGCAAAAAAGTGTATCAAACAGAAAATTTAAATGTTAACCACAATGATCGTAAAATAAGTTATTTTCTTTTCAACAAAGGTACTTTGAGGCTTGTTGCCTCTAAGTCCTTTTTCACACATCCCACACACCATCATGACTCCGAACCCCTTTTAAAGCAGCAACATTTAACATCCAAGGATTAACTGTATGAACGGAAATATACCAGATATTGTAAATGATGAAAAGGATTTTGGTATCATAGTAACTGATAAACTATCATTCTCCTGATGTGCTGTGGCTAAGGCGAACAGGGTGCTAGGACTGATTAAGCATACCTTTTCATATATAGACAAGGACTCGTTCATTATACTATATAAGACTTATGTCCATCCACACCTTGAGTACTGTTCACAGGCCTGGTCACCGTACTTGGAGAGAGATAAAAAATCTTTTAGAAAAAGTCCAGAGACGAACAACTAAGTTAGTACTGGAATTAAAAAGTATGAGTTATAAGGATAGGCTAAAAGTGTTAGGATTAACATTGTTAGAAAATAGGAGAGATTGGGGAGACTTAATAGAAATGTTTAAGATTGTGCATGGTTTAGAAGTAGTAAACCCTGATGTATTTTTTACTGGAAGGGGGTACAAGGGTCTGAGAGGCCACACATATATATTGTACAAGAAAATAAAAGTAGGATAATTTTATAAATATGACTGTTATGATGTTTGCTTTTATATACAATTTGTATACTTTTTTTTCACCCTAAAATAAAATGTTCTAAAAATATTGTAAGATCTGCAAACAAACAACATCAACACAGACATATAAAAACATTGATATCATCATCCTCCAAGAAACACAAACCGAAAAATGGATTGGCACTAATGTCAACAAACATAAACCATTGTTTTTTGAAATGAAACAAAAACCAGACAACAAGGGATTGAATTCCTAATTCACAAAAAAATGATTAATTAGGAATTTAGAATACTATCTGGAGACAGAGGAGAATGGAGAAGACTGGCATCACATATCTTGTTCACCAAAGCAGGGAAAGCTTGGCCCACCCCAGTGTAAAGGCAATAATAATAATATTTTCAGCAACGTCTGCAGTACAGCTTGTTCCATACTTTTTAACATGAATTCCTTTCTTTGTTAAACAAAGCATTCCATAGTTTGCCCCTGTTGAGCAGCAAAAGCTTCAGAGTTGAAATCCACTGGGCTGACTCATACAATTAGCTGATATGTTGATGTATGCTGCTTCTTTAAGTTTTCTCACTCTCCATCAGTGTTCTCTTTCTATTATTCAGACGTCTTTCCAGAGAGAGTAGTGTACACCTTTCTCCCTCCAGATATTAACTCTTAAATTCATGAACTTCTTGATACTGCTTCAAATTACAGTCAAACTGTTTTGGGAATAGGATAGAAAATCTTTTTAAAATTTTACCTAATGGTCAAAAGGGAGTAACTTTGATCAGAAGTTATTTCCCTTTATAATGACACTGACATTTTGTGTATAAATTTAAAAGTTAACAAGGAAAATAAGTACAGCTATCCGAAAAATCCTTTGAATGTTAATGATTCTTTTTAAAATTATAGAAAATATAAATTCGTTCCAATTTTTCAGTCTTTGATTCTTTGAAGACTGTGTGAAATGGAGGCAAAATCTTTCATTCCAACTTTTGTTTGGACAATCAAATCTCTTCTTTCTATCTGGGATGATGTCAACATTTTCGGCTGATCCATTCTTCAGCCCTCATCATGTATAATTCAAGAAAAGAGGCAAACCTTCTTTTTTTTTTCTCCAGGCGAAGAAAATTGGTGGTCATTAATATAACAACGGGAACAATCCATTTTTTGGCAGCGCTAGCAAAGCAGGTGTTAGGGAACACTCCCGTGTATAATGTGGAATTGCCAGCGTGCTTGATATGATTACGTCTGTATACCTAGTGCTGACAATTGTTCCCTTTGGTATATTAATGACCAGGGCTGGCCCTAGAGTTTCTGGTGCCACAGGCAAGCTGAAGTTTGGCACCCTTTAAAATATTTAACTATCAGATATTTCTGAAAATCTGACTTTACATCAGAGAATCTTCTTATTTTGACTGTTTTTATTCAGTTTAATTCATTTATTTTCTCATTTGTATTTGGAAAGTCCTACTGTATCAAACACATGACAAGCCCCCCCCCCCTAGCACTTGGCACCCTGGGCGACTGCCCGTGTTGCTGGTACCTAGAGCCAGCCCTATTAATGACCACTATTTTTCTTTATCTGAAGAAAGTAATGGTTTGCCTCTTTTCTTGAATTATAAACCTGACGAGGGCTGAAGAATGGATCGGCTGAAATGTTGTGTTGACAACATCAAAGATGGCAAAAAGAGATTGGATTGTCTGAACAAAAGTTTCTTCTCAAAGTTTCTCGTTGTTAAAAGACAATAACGTCCGCATCTGGAGTTTGCTTCCTGCATGATGGTCTCCTAACCTGAAGTACAACTCATGTGCCATAGAAAGAGTTCAGAGGAGAGCCACCAAGATCATTCCGAGATTGGGAAATATATCCTACACTGAAAGATTAAAACAACTTAATCTAGAAAACCTTGAATACAGAAGAAAACGTGCAGACCTACTAGAGGTCTATAGAATCTGGAACAACATACATAGAGTGGATACTGATGTTCATTGCTCAAAATGCCCTGATAAGAAAATGCTGACTTCATCTATCTGCAGTAAAACCAGAGGACACAGCCATAAATGTGGCGAACACATGGAACAGCCTAAGTGAAAAGATGGTCACATCCGAGAATATCAATATTTTAAAAAATAATCTTTGTTCTGATATCGAACATACCAGATTTAACTACCATTTTTCTTATTAGTTTAAACCCAGCCCAAATACACTGAAGCTGGCTTAATGATGCAATTAACTGCTGTCAAAATAAGCCTATTCAAGTATATAATAAAGTATGAAAATTCCTTTTGTGTTTTTGTTAGGATTTTTCAAATCTTTTCATTGCAGAATGTCAGGAATTGTCTTTGACAAAACTACTTTCCAACAATGAAACTGAGCAGCTGGTTAGTTTTGAAACATAGGAAATGTGAGTCAATTAGGACCAGCATTATTGGCCAAGGATAGAGGAAAGAGTCGTGCTCAAAATTTTAATTACAATATTCAAATGTCTGCATGTGATGTGCCCTTATGAACTCTGTGCTCTTATTAACATCCGATATTTAGATGGTTTGATTTTAGAACTTGTCTTTATGAATATGACTCATAGGCGCAGGAATTTCAGCTATATAGCAGTTTTTGGAATCAATTACCCTATGTTCCAGAATATACATTAGCAAGCTTTAAATCAAAAATAAAAACTGTCTTGTTTTGAGACCATCATAATTATATGAACTTCGTAACTGTAGCTTCTGCCTGTGTTGCACTTTCTTCTTACTCTTATATTTTTACTGCAATTGATTGCACCTGTTTTCAAGCGCTTTTGTCCAGTGGGGACTTAAGTATTGAGGTTCCCCAGAAAGAAAGACGCTTTCTATAAATGCATTTATTATTATTATTACCTCATTTTTTATCATAAGGAAATTATAAAACATTGTTATGACCCATTTACATATATAGATAGGTTTATCAGTAAGTCATCATCATCAGCCAATTCAGGTCCAGTGCTGGACAAAGGCCTTTCCAAACTCCTCCTATGATAATTGTATGGTCATGTTTGCTTTTGGGAAGGTAGTAGCTAATTGAGCTCAGCCATTGCCACTATTTTCTGGTGGGCATATAATATATATATATATATGATAATTATAAGGACATTTATTAGTTGAGAACCTATATTTGCCCGGCGCTGGTGTGAGCGACTGCTAAACGAGCGACCTAAATCATAAATATGAATAAAGAAACAAACTCTGTCACATATTTATTGCCATCAAGATAAAGCTTTATGCATTTCATTGTTGCGAACGACATCATCAGAAGAAATTTGAACATAGCAGAGACGTGCAGTGATCCATGCTGGGTAGTAGAAATGATTCAGATTCCCTTACATCCACATAACAAATATATATATATATATATCCATGGTAACAAACACCTGTACTGTCTTATAACTTCCCTGAAACAAGTCCATGGAAAGACAGCTGATGATCCCCTATATAAAGTGTAATCTATAGCAGATAATTATATTCTAACATTTAAAGAAATAGTAGTAAATTTGTAATGAACAAACCAAAAGCTTTTCTTTTTTTCCATACATATGCAATATATAGACAATGTATTGATGAGGGGTGGATCAGGGCTGGTATATTGCACGCAGGGTCGCAGACGTTTTTCGGAATGGGGATGGTACATCAGGGGATTTATCATTCACTATTGGTGTTTTTAAACAAATGTTAAACATATATGGATAAACTAAAAAGTTTCTACAGACTATATATATATATACTAGACTAGATGGACACACTGACCCAGAATCCTTTGACTAACAGATTTGGGTCAGTCAGCCAGCAAAGAATCCTCCAAGATTCAACACAGACAGCATGGGTTACTTACATACAGTAGCACCCTCTATGCTTCGAAACATTTCACCAACACTGTATCAATGTTAAAAGACTAACTTTGATTTATATCCAATCCGCCGAGGATAAAAATTCTTCAAAACATGTATGGAAAAAACATATATTCCTGTTTTGTCTCAACTTTTACAGTACAACTCGTCGTTAGAAAAACCAGGAAATCGAACATAATAATTTTAGGAAGAGGAAATAGGGGAAGGGGATAGGGAAATGAGTGAGGCTTCTGCCATTGACTACAACAGCGAACACATGGTCACTTCGATGCTTCAAGAAGTAAATTAAATTTATTTTTCTTAATAACATTGTTGGTAAAGCTTCATAGACTATATATATAATATAATGTGTGCATATGTTGATTTCTTTATAAAGCAAAGTTCAAATATGTTTCCACCAAACATTCTGCTGTTGTTATGTCAATAAAAGGAGTGGTTTGATATACAAAGATCAAAGAAACCATTTTGTATTAGAAGTTCAACTCCAACTGCTCCTCCCAATAACAAGATGACATCATCAAGAAATCGACCAATCACAGACCAGATGAGGTTTTGTGTTGATCCCCATGTTACTAAAATGAGAAATGGGATTTCGTCAATTATTTGTTGACTGATGTCTCCCCCCCCCCATTACATCTGATTCACATCCCAAAAGGTTGATATATAAATTAATTGGTTCTTATCTGAAGGTTGATAGATTCAGGTTTCAATATAGAAACTGAATGAATGATTTATTAATGATTAACTAGAAAGCACTCAGAGAGCGCATACCTCTGCCAACACCATTGTCAGGGGAGGTAATTGTGCATGGATCCGCCCCAAGATTTAATCATGCAGCCCACTCTTCCACAAAATATCATAGAAATTGATACAGAACTTTGGGAGATATTGTGTAGACAGCTATTAACTTTTGCCAATATTATGTGGTGTGGACATATAACTACGATCTAAGGGAGATGATTGCACATGGGTTTACCCAAAGATATACTCACTTCCTCGATAGCCTATTGTCCACCCTTCCACAAAGTTTCATAGAAATTAATTGAGAACCTTTGGAGATATTGTGTGGACAGACTGTAGCGAACACATACATATTTTATTTGCATTTACTCATACAGTCAGTGAGTGGAATCCACTTGACTCATTTTCCTTTGGAACAATCCAGATTTTTATTCCAAGCAAATGTGTTATCTTGTCTTGTAGATAACCAGTTTTCAGGACATGAGAAATACGTACTCGACTCAAATTTAATTTGCTTTGTAGATATCAAGTCTGGCAAAATCATGTTTCTTGTCACTTCATATTCCATCTTGGAACTCTTGATGATACACAGTCCAACACACCTCAATTTTGACCAGCCACACTCCACCACTCACCTCTTACTATAAAAAACCCAACAATTCTTTATCTTTGTTCAGTCCATCCAGATTTTGTTTGCCTAAACAAATCTATGGCTGTTCCAAATTTCTATTACATATGTACGCATTCATACATACACACACTCTCTTTCTTAACATCTTCAACAAACTACAGACACTTTTACTAAGTAGAATACAAACACTTTAAAATGCATTCCTTCCTTCTTCTTAGCTGAGGACTACTTTTTGTTATATTCTCCTGTAATAAATATACTTATTATCAGAGTATTTTGTATTTCTTTATTCACATTTTTGTTATTATGTGCAAACTGCTTCCTTGCACATGCATTTATTTTCATTCCTTTTACTACTGCAGAACAGGCAGAGAAAGAAAGATCACTCTTATGCACATCGTAACATTACCCTCTTTCTTTCTCTAGTCTCATCAGCACCCTAGCTTTATTATTACGGGAAGTCAGACCCTTAAGGCTACTATAGGCATTACTACAGCCTCATTGTTATTGTTTTTACTGTAACTCTTTAATGGAGTCAGATATAATTAATAATAGGAGCTAGTTAGTTTACTATTTAGACTTACTTTCACCTCATTAACATCTTATTTACAAGACATATATCCAAATATCACCAAAATGTTATAAGTAATTTCACATGGATCCACCTTTCTTATCCCATTGCACACCCTTCCACAACATCTCATTGAAATCCATTCAGTACTTTTGGAGATATTGTGTGGACAGACGAACAGATGTGACCAAATACCTCTTTTTAACTTTGTCAATAATAATAGGGCCGATCACCGGGGCTAAGTGGTAAAGTTCTCATCTCCGGTTCTGTAGGCCATGGTTCAATCCACCACTCGGTCATACCAGAGACTTTAAAAATGGTACTCAATGCCTCTCCACTCAGCACAAGGACTAGGATTGGGGATCTTCTCCCCTAGGCTAAGGGGTTACGGCCAAATCACGTTGGATACGCCTGATCACCAAAGTTAAGGAACGTTGATCCTGGTCAGTACCTAGATGGGTGACCATTGGGGAATACCAGTTGCCATAAGCAGAACAAAGCTTCGACAGGCCTGGCAAGCCGGGAGTGGTTCTTAAAAACAATTGCAGTGTGTACCTAACCCTGCAACACACTCAATGGAGATACAAGTGGAGAATGATGATACTTACATACAATAAGAATAGGTCATCACATAGCCATAACATGCAAAAAATATTGAACTTTGGAACTGCTGAACCGATTAGAATGGAGATTTTTATAACATTTTTAAGAATTTTTTTTAAATCGGGTATCTTGGAGTTAATGGTCCTAATAAACAACTAATTGCCTCTTTCTATTTCAATTGTTTTCTGGCAGGGACCTTTATACTTTTAAGATTTTTATTTCTTGCTTTGAAGAACTTCACCTTCTTTACATTGAAACCATGCAATATCTCCAAAAGTTCTCAATGAATTTCAACAACATTGTGTGAAATGGTGGACCATGGTCTAAGGAAAAATTAATTACATTTTAGGGCAGATCCAGGAATTCTTTTCAACTGAGAGATATTTTTTCATATATTAAGAAGAGGTAAATAATATTCCATAATATGGAAAATCGAAACACAGTTACCTCTCCTTCATTGTAGCTATATATGAATTGATTTTCATTCATTTTTTATTTAGTGTATGGCATTGGCAGAGATATGCCCTCTCTGAGTGCTTTCTATTTCTTTGTTTTTTTAAGGGCTTAAATAAATTTGTCTAAAAGTTTAAAAAACTGAATTTTCTCAGCCACCTGTGATGTGAGAGTGATTACCTCTGCCAATAAAGTTGGAAGAGGTATATGTAGTCACATGTTTGTCCACACAGTATCTCTAAAAGTTCTCAATGACGAACGTATTTACTTCACCTTGCCAATGTGCCTAAAGCGTAAAGTATACAACGGTTGCATAATACCAGCCATGACCTACGGATGCAAAACATGGAAATTAACCAAACGAGCTGAAAACCACAAAGATCCATGGAAAGAGCAATGCTAGGGATAACTCTAAGAGATAGAAAAAGATCTAGAGTGAAAGATATTATACAACTAATTAAGCATGATGATTGTCAGCTGGACATTTCAAACACCTGTAATATGCGTAGAGTTATCTCCTTTCAATTTTATGCCACGTGCTTTCCTAAGTGATCTACATTGACCCTTTCAAGACTGACCTATTAAGGTCAGTGTCAGAGTAGGCCATCTTCACATTCTCCTTAATCTCGTCCACGGTCTGAAATCTCTTCCTCTTCAATGGCAGAAATCACAGGGAATCAAATCTAGACTGCAGTGGGGCTGAGAGACGTGGGTGAGGCAATGTTTTTGCACGAGATATGAAGAATGGGGCAGGCACGGTCATTGCGGATGGCTTCTTACTGTTGACTGAGTAACCCCACTGGAGAGTACCTGTTCGTGCATGCGCGGTAAGGTCCTGCCCTCAGACTGGTTTCCAAGTTATATCAAGGTTGTGCAACCGGTTCTTGAGAGAGTCAAAATGGTTGGATACTTTTGGGACTGACCTTCTATTTTGATGTTATCTCCCATGTTTTTCATCTTCCCTTCTCAAAGAGCAAAAAAAGAAGTTGTTGAATTGTTCTAAACTAACATCAAAATATCAACCAACTCAATTTGTAAATAATCAAAATTTGATTCACAGTTTCCTATAAATTCCTGGATCCTCCACAAAATTCAATTCTTCCTTCCGAAGCTCATGGCCCACCCTTCCACAAAATGTAGTCAAATTTCATTGAGAATATACAAATGTATGGAGAGTCATTAAAATTGAACCCAGTCTTTTTGCTAATTTTGGATTTAATGTTTTAACAGATAGAAAATCAATTCCTAGTTTTTAGGACAATTGAACTCGTAATTCTTTTAATTTTCTAAAGAATTACCTTCACTTTCAATATGGGCGTTAAAAAAAAAAAAAAAAGAAGTTATATTCTATAGTTTTGAGGTCAAGGGTCATTAACATCAAATAGTTCTTTGGACGATTGAACTCCTTCTTCGGGTTTGGGTTCGTTGACAGAGAATGCTGTTGGAAACAGAGAAAAATCAAAGAGGCAGCACATATCAACATGTCAACTGAATGTAATAGTCAGACAAGTGCAGAGTTCAATTCAATGTGGTTTCCACTACTCAACAAATCGAACAAGGCAAATAAACCAAGGATAAAGAAATACCCGAATCCTACATTGTAAGGGTTGCTTCCTTTGAAGTTAAAAAACTTCTATTTTACTTCATCACATTCGGATATTACACCTGAGGAAGGCCGAAGAATGGATCGGCCGAAACGTTGTGTTAACACAACAAGGAGTTCAATAGTCCGAAGAACTATTTGGAAAAAAAATCTTTCTTAATCCAGGGGAAATAACTCTCTTTGCAAGTTTCTTCCCTTCATATCTTAAACCCAAGTAAATAGAAAGTTTTCCCAGATAGTTTCCTATTCAAACTTAACCCAGTGGCCAACTCACAACCAATGGTTTGTGAGTTGAGTATGAATGTTGGGGTCGCTAAAATATGACCCACTGACATCTGCTAGTGGCTGCTGTATCCATTGTCAACCTCATCTGAACAGGTTAGGTAATTATGGGAGAGTGGTTTTCCCATGTACTTGTTTTTTTCTGACTCTGAAAATGATATAAGCCTTCTAACCAGGGTTGCAAAATTAGCCATTTTCCGGCTACATCTGGCTGATTTTATTCCAATTTAGCAGATAAAAATTGATAGGTGTAAATTTGACTATTT
>VCCN01006477.1:405640-416535 GCA_006491835.1 Architeuthis dux
TTGTATGTTTGGAAATATGTATGTTTTTCTTAGTAATTCTTAGTTTTATATCAAAATACAAAATGGGAATTTAAAGTAAACGTGAGCATCGGAAGTATATTAAATGAATATTCTGTAAGTGTCCAAATACTTGTTTCGCCTCACTGTATATAACTACTTTTATTTCTAAAGAACAATGTTTGGGGGTATGACTCGGCGGTGGATTGAACCACGGACTCCCGAACCGGAGACGAGCACTCTACCATTGGGCCACGGTGATCGGCTGGGTTCCTACTGACATAAATATTTTTACCATCATCCTAATTTTAGTTGTTTTTATACAATTTATTAATTCGTGCCACCGTTTCAGTGGCAACGAATAACAGCGCAATCAATCGGAAATAATGAGTAAGCCTTCGGTGAGAATCGAACTCACTCCCTCACTGTCAGAGGGAGACTAGTTTACGCCTAGCTGCTCCTACCAATCGACCACGAAAGCTTCATGGATTAGCAGAAGCTGATTTACACCTATAAAGGGTGAGGGTAAAAACTAGTCAAAATTTAATAAAAAGTGGTTTGTTCCAATACTTCAGCCAATAATAATAAAGATTGATTTATAAATACTTTTGTTTAAAAGTTCTCGCATTGACCGTTGTATTGACCTTTTTAAAGAAAAAGTACTAAGTGACTTCTGAAGAAGACCACGGGGGTGCGGGAGAATCTGCCGCAGATTAATAGTCAGTAAAGTAGGCTGACAGTTCTTTACTACTGTATAAATTCAATTCTTAGATGGAACCCCACTACTGTGGTCTTGTGCCACACCTAATAATAAGAATGGTTAGGAAAATGATCTCGAAGCTTAGTTTTTGATAATGAGTTTTTCGGACGATTGAACTCCTTCTTGTTGTTTGTGTTGTTAACACAACGTTTCGGCCGATCCATTCTACGGCCTTCTTCAGCGTTTGCTGTTAAGCGATGGTTAACAAACTAATTTCAAAGGTCAGGACTTCGATTCTCGCTTTGGACCCCCACTATTGTGGCCTTGTGTCAGACTAACCTTAGTAAATATCAACACAGCCTGTAATACGTACCAACGCTCAATGCTAGTTTCTGAATGTCCCTGGCTGGAGAAACAGACAACGGGTGTTGTGTTTCCTTTCTAACTAGGAATCTTCCGTCTACAATGACGTAATCGCCATCCAATCATAGACTCTGCCTCGTGTCTTTGGAGCATGTGCGCTTAATTCCCGGAATCGCGCGTTCTATTTTCAATCCTACAAAGCTTTTAGCAACCCTTCTTAAACAACGGGTATCTATGTGGCATTTAAAACATACATACACACACACACATGTATGTATGTGTGTGTGTGTGTGTGTGTGTGTGTGTGTGTTCGTGCGTGTGCGTGTGCGTGTGCGTGTGCGTGTGCGTGTGCGTGTGTGTGTGTGTCTGTGTGAGGCTGGGATATTTTTAATTCTGCACGAGCAAAAAATATATGATATACCTATTTCGCACGTGAGAAGTATTTTTGATAGATATCACAGATCGTAGTCTGTTTCGTTCTATCTATCTATCTATCTATCTATCTATCTCAGTCTGTTCATATCTATCAATCTATCTAGTTATCATTCGATCTATGTCATCTGCACGAGCGAAAAATATGTGTATATGTGTGTGCGTGCGTGTACGAGCATGTGTGCCTGCGTGTTTATGTTTGTATGTGTGCGTATGCGTGTGTGTGTGTGTGTGTGTGCGTGTGTGCCTGCGTTTCTATGTTTCGAATTGGTTATTGCACTCGGCAATCAATTGCCATTGTCCTTTGCATAACGAGTTATAAAAAGAACAGACGTATTAGCTGCAACTCCTGATGCCCAAGAATCCCCCCACCCCCCACCTCAGTATCCTACAAGATCCTACAAGACATGGCCTTGTAGATAAATGTGCTAGTAAAACCCGTCTATTTACCCTGGGAGTCATGAGTTCCAGCCCTGGGTCGGGTAGTGCAGAAATAGACAGCGGCTCAATAAAGCGATAGAGTGACATCACAATTAAGATAAATAGAAAATGCCAGAGATAGGATCAGACTAAGCGAGCGAGATAGATAGATAGATAGATAGATAGATAGATAGATAGATAGATAGATAGATAGATAGATAGGTCTGGTTAGTCCCTCAATAAAAACCGTCACCTGACCAACGCCTTTAGTCGTGTTGGGGTGATCAATTAAAGAAATTGGGGAAAGAGGTGATCAATGAATAAGTTACTTCTCACGCCTTTTGTTGGGCAGTGATCACTAAAAAAGTCTGAATTTAAAAAAGAAACAAGCGCGAATGCTGCAGGACGCAAACTAACATAAACCGATATTGTAAATTGAAGTGGGGGGGAGGGGGCACTAAAAACATATTATGTGAGAGAATCTTCAAAAAATTAAACGTTTTTGTAGACATAATAAGGAATAAATGTTTAAATGTTCAGCACTCTAGCTACATTGGTGCGGCCTGTACGCGTGATAAATACATACATAGCCAGCCAGACAGACAGCCATGCCAACTTAAAAATTGAAGAAACCTATGTTGACAGTTTTGGTTGATGTTTTCTACATCATGTTCGTCCTAATTTGGTCGAAGGTGGCCATGGCTTCAGTTCTGCAGCAGCCGGTGCGACTAAGGGGTAGAGTTGTGCACGTCGTCAAGCCTCACCCTCTCTGGGTCCGTGTCTGTCCTGGGTTCAGTGACAAGACAATAGTCAGGGACAGAATGGGGGGGGCAGTGGACGACCAGGGTGCCCCTGCGTGTCACACCGGGCCCCTCTTCGTGCTCTACAGCGGGTTGCTGGCCGTAAAGAGGACCCTCGCCCTAGTTTGGAGTTGTCCGTCTCTTAGACTGGTTGCTAACCATGAGTCCTAAGAGTCCAGTCAAAAGACATTGTTTTCGTGACGGTTTCTATTGGGTGACTAACCAGACCGCTTTTATACACAGCAGATTCATAAAAAAGAAGACTTCCCTAAATGTCTAATCGATATTCATTATGTGTGGCGTCTGTTCGTAATGAATGGCCGCAGACCAATCGAATCAATCAATGGTAATCTTTGTTGTTTGTGTTTTGTTTCAGGAGGAAAAGGACAATTTAGTACAAATCAATTAAATGACCCTCTCCCCCCTCCTCCCGTGCGGGACAACAAGCCGGGGACCATCATTCACTATGGGTGTCAGTCGTCGAAATGCATCAAGGCTTATCTTCATGATAATCAATTCTGTTTGAGACGTAACACGCTTTTCTCAATCTTTCATTTCCACATCGTCGAATTATCTCTACCATTCTGTCGGATTACCTTACACACACACACACACACACATATATATATATATATATATATGTATGTGTATAATATTGGATGTATGACACACTTATGCATCAATATCCTCGTAGAACTTAGTTATGATCAGAAGAGAGTTCAATACAAAGGTACAGCGAATATTGGTGGAAATCAATGTTAATGATTCATTACAAGCGGTACTGCTGGTCTCGCATATAGATCATCACAATGAACATTTGATTGTTATTCTAATTAATTTTATACATCATATACATGTATTTATTGCAGACAAGAAAACGCATACCTCAAACGACATTTCCGTCAATTTTCTACAACTCTTTTTTTTATATTTTCTGTTTTTTAATACTTTTGAAACAATAAGACAAGAGAATTGGGTAAAATACGATTTTCTTTTTTTTTTCAATATGAGAAAAACATCGGTTTTATTCATGAAATATATGCTTATATTTACTGGGGCTATTTTCCGTACTGCTACTGAGACAACATCAGCAGTAGTAGAAATAGTAGACAGAACACACAGATACAAACAATTGAACAGTGACAAGGGCTTTTATATTATAAGATTTGCTTCAACTCTCAAGTTTCTAGAGGTTATCCTTGAGGAATAAGTTTCAGTGCGTCTCCTCAAATATCCATCTTCTGAATATTCTGTTTTTCTCTAATATTATTTTACTATATGTTGGAAACAAAGTGGTGTGCACTATTGCCAATGAATTACTGTTGCCGCCCAATCATGTTTGTTTTTATATCTCCTTTTAGCTAGATTGCTACACTGACTTATTATATTATTTATGGTCTAATTTCTTTGCCCACAGATGCGACAATTCCCCCTCCTCTTCCTCCTTCTCTTCTTCTTCTTTTTCTCCCTTTTCTTCTTCTTCTTAAATGTCTGTTGTTTTCCTCTTTCTTCTTCTTGTTTTCTCCAGTCTCTTCTTTTTCTTCATCTCTTTCTTATCCACTTTCTTCTTCTTCTTCTTCTTCTTCTTCTTCTTCTTCTTCTTCTTCTTCTTCTTCTTCTTCTTCTTCTTCTTCTTCTGCTGCTTCTGCTGCTGCTGCTGCAGTGCTGATTAATCCATTATTACCCCCACCAACAAAGCTGGACAGAGATTATGTAGTCACCCATGTTTGTTTGTCTGTTTGTCCACACAATATCCCCAAAAGTTCTCAATGAATTTTAATGTCATTTTGTGAAAGAAGTGAACCACGGGCCAAGGAATAAATAATTAAATTCTGGGGCGGATCCAGGAATTCTTTGCGATTTTGTTAACATTGCTGTGCGGGTGTAATAACACAGCAATAATTCTAGTGTAGTGTGGTATTGTAATAACAGTGAAGTCCCCACTATGATGTCGACGATGACGTAATCACTGTTGATATCATAATAACAATCATACTTTTTTGTGCCACATTACAGTTCATGAGTCTTGCATACAAATATGATAAATTGAATTATAGTTGCTTTTCAAACTATTCATGATATGCATCTGATGAATTAATATTATGAGCTTGTGTCACGGGGTCTGTAACTTGATTGTTCAGTTTTTAGTGACAATGGCATTGGTGGAGGTATGCACTCGCTGAGTGCTTTCTAGTTTTACATATTCATTTATCAGATTTCTTGGTGAATACTTTTTTCGTAAACCTTTAAAAAATTACCCTTCACCTTAAATGTGAATATTACAATGCTTAGAGAAGTACATTTAATTCTAGTAAATGACACAGTTATGACGTCATCACAGTGACGTCATCATGCTGGATATTACAATGCTTAGAGAACTACATTTAATTCTAGTAATTGACACAGTTATGACGTCATCACAGTGACGTCATCACGCTGGATATTACAATGCTTAGAGAACTACATTTAATTCTAGTAAATGACACAGTTATGACGTCATCACAGTGCCGTCATCATGAAGGTTGTGATAATTATTCTGATGAATAATTATTTCAAGCTTTTGTCATGATATATTCTGGTATCTGTAACCTGATTGTTCAGGTTTTAGTGATAATTGCGTAGGCGGATGAATGCGCTCTCTGAGTGCTTCTTTGTTGTTGTCTTTGTCACGGCGTTTGTTGTTGCTAGTGAATGCGTCGCAGCTGTCACCTTCCTTTCCCTCTTCAGCTGAGCCCTCCCCGTCATTTGAACCCGCTCCTCTAGGCATTCAAATCTCTATAATCGACCTCCATTGTTGAACTCTTTTTGATCGACTCGCACCAGATAAATGACGTCACTATTCTCAACTTCCTCAACGTCAAATAAGAACGGAATAAACGTCGCTCGAAATTAACGCCAATGACGTTTGTAGAGAACCACTTTCACTTTCACTTTCACATTCTTCCATAATCACTAAAATAAGATGTTATATACTTCCCATTATGAGTTGAATAATGAAACGTACATAGTTTTTTTTTATCAAATCAAATGCAGAATAAACGCCAGTCTAATTTAACATTACTAGTCAGCGCATACATCGGCGTTTGTTACCTTTTCCGCGTTAAATTCAAAGCATTTCAGCGTTAGATTTCGCTGCACTATATTTGTCAGAACATTTTTTCTTCGCAAATTTTGAAATTTTCTCTGATACAGTTTTCAAATGAAAGCAGAAAACCCGATCATTTAAAACTGTATTTTATTAAATTTAACTACAAAGGATATAAGTTATAGCTGGTGATTAGTGTTAGTGTTTAGTGTTAGTGTTAGTGTTTAGGGTTAGCGTTTAGGGTTAGAGTTTAGTGCTAGGATTTAGGGTTAGCGTTTAGGGTTAGGGTTAGGGTTTAAGGTTAGTGTTATATAAGTCAAATTACGGAACAAATGAAAGCAGCAAACTTGTCATTATCGTGATGGTAGTTTACGCCGTCCATGTTTTGAATTTAACGCGGAAAAGGTAACAATCGCTGAAACGTACACAGTTTTTTTAACATCAAACGCAGAATAAACGCAGAATAAACGCCAACATAAACTAGTCAGCACGCAGAGAGCGTATACCTCTGCCAACGCTGTCATTGTCACTAACTGAATGAAAATCAGTTAATATATACCTACGGTACAGGGGAGGTAACTGTGTAAGTTTCGATTATTCAATTTTCGGGCTACTGTTTTAATATATAAAAAATATCTTTCCACCCCAAAATGTAATCAATTCTTCCTTAACACATGGCCCACCCTTCCAAAGTTTTTCACTTTTGAAGATATCGTGTCGACAAACATAAGTGAATACATAAATGTATGAAAAATATGAAATAAATATCACTCAATCGAAAAGAAATCTTGGATCCACCCCAAATTAAACCGGAATATTTCAGTGAAATTCATCGAGAACTTTCGGAGATATTGTGTTGACAAACAGACAGAATGAGAGACAAACATATCAGACAAACAGACAGACAGACAGACAGACACTAGTGAATACATATATTCCTTCTAATTTCATTGACAAAAGAAATGAGGCCAACGACAAGAGAAACGACCGATCGACTTATTGGATAATTTCTGGAACCAAAAACTCGCCAGAAGACAAAATCACTCGCTCTGTCGCTCACTCGCTCTGTTGCAGTTTTTAGAAACCGTCAACCAATACTGTCACCAAAACTGTCAACATGAGTTTCTTCAGTTTTTAAGTCTGTCTGGCTGGCTTGCTGGCTATGTATGTATCACACGTAGAGGCCGCACCAAAGTAGCTAGAGTGTTGAAAATTTAATCATTTACTCCTTATTATGTCTAGAAAAAAGATTTTCTTTTGTTTTCTAAAAATTCCCCCTCTAAATAGGTTTTTAGTGGGGGATTCAATTTACAATGTAGGTTTATGCTAAATTGGTCCCTTAGTTTGTGTCCGGCACCATTGTTTCTTGAAAATTCTGACTTTTTAGTGATCACTGCCCAACGAAAGGCGAGAGAAGTAACTTATTCATTGATCACCCCTTTTTTCCAATTTTCTAATCGATCATCCCCAACACGACATGCTGCCAAAGGACGTTGGTCACGTGGCGCTTTCTATTGGGTGACTAACCAGACCTGTTCCTTTTACGTATTTATTGAGTTCGATTGACATAAATGAAAAACTTACTGTTCAATGTTCAATCTTTGCCCTGAAATGAATCGAAGAGAAGATTAATTGTAAGATCAATACAAAGCAACGGTGCAATTCGGTTCTTGGGTCACACTACATCTAACTTGGTAAATACTACTTCAGTAAAATATCCGTTTCCCTCTGGGACCGGAGATAGATAGATAGATAGATATGAACAGACTGAGGTAGATAAATATGAACATTGATAGTAACTTAGTAAATACTACTTCGGAAAAATATCCGTTTCCCTCTCGGACCGGAGATAGCTAGCTAGCTAGCTAGCTAGCTAGCTAGCTAGCTAGCTAGCTAGATAGATAGATAGATAGATAGATAGATAGATAGATAGATAAGAACAGACTAAGATAGATAGATAGATAGATAGATAGATAGATACATGCATACATACATACATACATACATAGATACATACATACATACATACATACATACATACATAGTTAGATATGAACAGATTGAGATATATAGGTAAATAGATAGATATATATCAACCGATTGAGGTAGATAAATATGAACATAGATAGATAGATAGATAGATAGATAGATAGATAGACGACCGATTGACTTATTGGATAATTTTGGGAACAAAAGTCTTGTCTCATCCGAAAACAAAATCAATCGCTATGTCTTTGTTACGGTTATTTCTATTACGTATTTAGACTTCGATTAACATAAATTCAACTCATCTCTCTATGTCGACTCGATGTTTTGAGCCGAGATATTTCGGGATCAACACAGACACATCGATTAATGCATTGACTCTAAAGTCGAGCTTTTCGCTCAATAAGAATCAATTTTTGAATCTCGCTTCTCCGCTCAGAAGATTTCAGGCTGGGGCGGGCGGAGGCAGCAAAAGACATTTGATGCGAAATATTTATAAACCTTTCCTCCAATAAATTCTAGTTCCTATGACGCAAACATTTAGGTCTTCGATTTATTCGTACGACTCTACACATGAAGATTCGATACATTTCAGTTATAAATTCCACGAACTGTTCTGACGAGTATCTTCATTTTTGTTATTTTGATCACTATCTTTCAGCTTATGCGTTCTGCTTGCTTCCTAGTATTGTCTGGATTTTAAGATGAATGCTGCCTTTACTTAGTATTAGAAACCGTCAACCAAAACTGTCAACATAGGTTTCTTCAGTTTTCAAGTTAGTCTGGTTGGCTGGCTATGTATCAAGCGTACAGGTCGCACCAATGAAGCTAGAGGGCTGAACATTTAAACATTTACTCGTTATTATATCTACAAAAAACATTTTTTGTTTTTTAAAATAATAATAATAGGTTTTTTAGTAGGGCATTCAATTTACAAGTTTATGCTAAATTGATCACTAGTTTTAAAAATTTGAAAAAAGTTGAGAGGGGTAACTTTAATTGATTATACGGCATGCTGCCAAAAGATATTGACAGTTTCTATTGAGTGACTAAGCAGATCTGTTCTTCTTTTATTATTACCTGGGCAATTTATTAATGTCCACTTCCGGCTTGCTAGGCCCGTCGAAGCTTCTCCAAAGACTCCGTTAACCATAAACGTTCTCCCTGCCCTTTCGGCTGCCAGCACCTCGCTACGCTGGACGAGGGGTTGGACATGCCTATTCTTCACGTCCCGTGCAAGGTCTTTTGGCAAAACATCATATCAGCAGGTCTGTCAGCCTTCCTACATTCCAGATTTGGCTCCTTGCAACTTTTAGCTTTTAGCCGTTGGCAGGGAGGAGATTTCAGACCGTGGACGAGATTAAGGAGAACACGAATAGGCAGCTGATGTTGGATCCTCAAAGAAGACTCTTCAGACTGTTTTGAACATTGAAAGGGACGCTGTGATAAGTGTATTAGGATGCCAGGACAGATAATTCAGAATTGCAAACAGAATTGCAAACAGACTGACGGAATATTTGAATAGAAAACATGAAAACATTTCAAAATAGTCGCAAATCCTCAAATGCTGACGCCATTTTGAATCGAAGTTGTCAACAGTTTCAAGTGATATTTCCTTTAGAATAATTCATGATCGTTGAGGTGTGATGAATAGAATCTCTTTCTATTTGTAAAACCATCAAGAAAAACGACTTCGGTACGTGTGTGTGCGTGTGTCAATGTATATATCATCGTTCTCCGCTGATAGAGGGTGTCGCGGGGTTAGGTACACATGGGGAAATTGTTAGTAAGACCTACTTCCGGCTTGTCAGGCCTGTCGAAGCTTCGTTCTGTTTACGGAACCTGGTATTTGCCAATGGTCACCCATCTAGGTACTGACCAGGTTCGACGTTGCCTAACTTCGGTGATCTTACAAGAACCGGCGTATCCAACGTGATTTTGCTGTAACCCCTTAGCCTGATCCTGAAACATATTACTTAAAACACAGATTCTGAAAAACACTTCCCTTTAAACATATTTCTTAAAACAAGGATTCTGAAACACAATTCCTTTTAAACATATTTCTTAAAACACAGATTCTGAATGACACTTCCTTTTAAACATATTTCTTAAAACAAGGATTCTGAAAAAAAAACATTCTTTAAAACACAGAGCCTTAAAAACACTTCCTTTTAAACATATTTCTTAAAACACAGATTCTGAAAAACACTTCCTTTTAAATATATTTCTTAAAACACGGATTCTGAAAAACACTTCCTTTTAAACATATTTCTTAAAACACGGATTCTGAAAAACACTTCCTTTTAAACATATTTCTTAAAACACGGATTCTGAAACACACTTCCTTTTAAACATATTTCTTAAAACATGGATTCTAAAAAAAAACATTCTTTAAAACACAGATATTTAGAAACACTTCCTTTTAAACATATTTCTTAAAAGACAAATTCTGAAAAAACATCTTCCTTTTAAACATATTTCTTAAACCACAGATTCTGAAAAACTCTTCCTTTTAAACATATTTCGTAAAACACAGATTCTGAAAAAAACATTCTTTAAAACACTGATCCTTAAAAAAACTTCCTTTAAAAAGTTTTTTCAAAATGGATTCTTACAAACACCTTCTGTAAGACATTCTTTAAAACAAAGTCTCTTAAAAGACTTTCTTCAAAATAAATTCGTCAAAACTCAGATTCTTGAAAACACTTACTTTTAAAAATATCTCTTAAAACACAGCCAATATGTGATAGACGCGGCTCTTATTATATATATGATGATTTATCACCAGGGACGAGTAGCAGCACGTGATACAAACTTCCTCAAAGTTTCTATTGTACACAGAATAAGCGTATAACCTTAACCCTGACCCCGTGCAGCCTTTGATATTTTTCATTCCACACAAACTCTTCGGGCAATTTCCCTGATCAAGCCAATAAATCATTGTTTTCCTCGTGGAAAGAAACAAAGAAAACGAATGGACGGATTTTCTTTTGTGTAGAAAACAAATTACGTCTTTGCCAAAGGCCAAACCAAAAGAACGTTTTCAATAAAAACAAACAAGAACAGACTATGTTCAAAACCTGCAACGATGTTTATACAATTTTTGACAGCA
>VCCN01006477.1:512615-523900 GCA_006491835.1 Architeuthis dux
GTAAAATCCCCATTCCCCTAACGTGATTTGAACTCATGACTTAGTGATTGCTACCCTGGTGTGTTACCACCTGCGCTAAACTGACAAGCCTTACATACCTCCAAAATGTATAGTAAAATTGCACAAGGAAGTAGAAGTAGGAGCAGAGTTTGACCCTGGAGCAGCCAGGCTTGTTTATTTTATTGGTAGCCAAAAATTAATAATAATGATTTACAATACTTCATCTAATAAAAGAAATAGATAAAATGTATTCTTATTGGGAAAGATTTTAATTATCTTTCGTATAAGAACCACAGCTGCTGTTGATAGGTACAAAGCTTAACTTGGTCTGGTTCAAGGCCATGGGTAACAATGAGACTCACTAGCTATGGTTGGCGTAACTTACTCTACGGTAGGAACCCGAATAAATATTTACTTAGCTTAGTCTAACTCAGGGGTAGGCAACCTACGGCCCGCGGACCACATCCGGCACACGGAGGGATTTTTTTTCCGGCCCACGTGCAGTTGCATTACCGCATGTGCATTATGTGCATGTGCAGCCTCGATAGAAAAGTACGTTGTGTTTTCAAACAGGTCACTGAGAACGGAAAGAGCAGGTGTTACTGATATCTGAAAAATGTTTGAGTTCAAAACGAAAAGTCTGAAGGAGAGAAGAGAAAAGGGCCAGGGAAGCCGAAAGGGGATGCATACCTTTTGGTATATAGTCTTCAGCTGTATAATTCCTTCTGCAGCTGTATAATTCCTTCTGCAGCTGTATAATTCCTTCTGTGGGTGTTGCCCTTTCCCTGTGGAGAGAGTTACATCTTACATGCATATGCTCTTGTGAATAATTCAATCGAAACAAGTGTTTTGGTGAATGAAGAATTTCTCTTTATTTCGGGATTGCGTATCTTCCTAATGATCGTGGGAGACTTTGATAGTTTTCAAAAAGATTTGGGCGCAACCTTTCTAAAAGTCAATCTACTTTCTTCTCTTCCAGGCTTCCTATATTTATCTCTCTTCCACTTAGTTACGGATCATTTAACTTCGGCCCTAAATTTAAAGTCGCAAGACTCTATTTTTAAAAGAAATAACATTTCAGCAAAGTCGCAAGATTCTATTTTTTTAAATAATAACCTTTCACCAAAGTCGCAAGATTCTAGTTAAAAAAATAACCTTTGAAACTATACTCCAAAATATTTTAAAAAACAGATTCGATATACATACCTTGACAACAAACTGTCTACAAAAATGTGCCTACATTAGTCTGTCCACAATAGCCTGTCTACTATAATTTGTCCAGAATAATTCGTCTACATAAATTGTGTATTCAAAGAGAAACTGAATTTGGTACTAAATGACACACCAAGGGTCGATGTGCCGTTAAATAAAAAAAAAATCAACTCTCAATCATTTAACTTCTGTCCGCGTGCGACCCATTTCTCGGAGAAGCATTCTTACTTTTTATGTTCTAAAGATCCTTTGTGTCTGTTATTATAGATTCAAAAGATGCCTTGATTGAAATAAATTGCGATTAAATTGGGTTCTTTGATTACTAATTGGTATCCTTTGTTAAGCAGACATGATTTTTCTAGCGAGCGTTATTCATTGATTTGAGCCAAAATAGAGCTAGATGTATTTAAATGGATAATTGCGATATTTCAAGCTTTTTTATGGCATTTATCTGACCCACTCATTAATAAGCAACCCCGCCCGCAAGGGGCAAGAAGCGGCATCAAAAGTGGACCAAGCTCACTACCCATAGCTTTCGAAAGTAGGTTGCTAACCATTGCGCTATGGCAAGCTCTACATTAATTTTGTTTATTGTATTCAATATTCAAATTATGTGCAATAATTCTATATTGGACACTAACCTTTTTTTGCATTTCTTTTCAGGCGAAACAAATGTGACAGTTTACCTAGAGACATCTGTGTCCTCCTATGATATAAAGGACTCGGCTGCTCTCCAATTAAACTTTGTCAACGATTGCTACATTATGCTGAAATCCGCCCGGCCTATTCAAATCATGTACATAACGAATGTCACCTCGTCGGACGAGAGAGAAATGTACAAGAACGATTTTATTTTACCCCCATTGGAACAATATATCGGCTACCAAGCCTTCTCTTTAAAAAAGCCACACAACGCAAGTACACTCGTCGCGGTCAGCCCTTCTGCTCTCGGGGATGAATCCCTATCTCAAGTTTGGCTGGATTATTACACTAATGAAACAGCGACTCGCGTTTATAAGCTGACCCAGGAAAACGTTACCGTGACGAGAGTGGGTAATCTCCAAGGTACCTACCATTCTATATTGGACATGAAGATTAACACTTCTTATGGGATTCTCTACGACGCTGATCGTAGCAGTTTCAGTGTTCTGGGGATGCGTTTAACATCGCTTAATAGACAATGTCAAACTGGTAATTCGTCACGGAATTCTTCGATGTTGTATGACAGGGCTTGTGGTGATTTGCTGGGGGGCAACAATGATTCTTTGCTGGCCGGGTCGGATGCCCCGGGGACGGGAACGGCTGGTTCGATCAAGAACTGTGTACATAAAGACGGAAGATTCCACATTCCTTCACGATTTTCTGTAAAGGGGAGAGAACAGAACGTCCACGGTGTCGATACGACGCTCGGTAGCAACATAGTGGCAGTGATTGTCTCCCTTTCAGTTGCGTTATTTGCTGTATGTGCGGTCATTTCTTCTTTCGTCCTCATTGAGCTGATAGCCCGGCGAAAGCAGCTACGAAGCACTAAGATACGCCCGTTTGTTTCATAGGGTTACGTCGAAAAGTGTCGACAAAAAGACAAGATTTTATTAAAAAAATGAGCAAACCAAAACAAAAAATGTCGATCATGAAAAAAGAAAGAGAGAAAGAAAACAAAACAAAAAAAAATGACGATGATGGTCCGGAGAAGAAAAAAATTCAAGATGAGAAAGAAAGGGAACTGTATGCCAATCAGGGTTACTATTTGGTATTTTCCAAGACCAAAATTGGGCATATTTGGTACTGAAAAAAGGTATTTGGTTCCGAAAAAAAAGATTTGGTACTGAAGGAGAATTTACAAAAGATAACAATCCCTAACACACGAATGATATGATACGACATAAATACATGAACAATAGATAAAAGAATATGTATTTTAATCCATTTTTCTTACAAGTTTAGTCTGATGAAGGATTTTAAGTTATTGGATTATTTTGGTACCAAAGTTACTTAATTTGGTCCCAAGATCATCCAAATTTGGTCTGATGATGGATTTTAAGTTATTAGATTATTTTGGTACTGAAGCTATTTAATTTGGTACCAAAACAATACAAATTTGGTCTGATGATGGATTTTAAGTTATTTGATTATTTTGGTACTGAAGCTACTTAATTTGGTCCCAAGACCATACAAATCTATTCTGATGATGGATTTTAAGTCATTTGATTATTTTGTTACTGAAGCTACTTAATTTGGTTCTAAGATCAACCAAATTTGGTCTGATGATTGATTTTAAGTTATTTGATTATTTTGGTACCAAAGTTACTTAATTTGGTCCCAAGATCATCCAAATTTGTTCTGATGATGGATTTTTAAGTCATTTGATTATTTTGTTACTGAAACTACTTAATTTGGTACCAAGATCATCCAAAGTTGTTCTGATGGTGGATTTTAAGTTATTTGATTATTTTGGTACTGAAGCTACTTAATTTGGTACCAAGACCATACAAATCTGCTCTGATGATGGATTTTAAATTATTTTATTATTTTGGATCTTAATTTGGTACCAAGCCCCCACAACTCTGTTCTGATGATGGATTTTAAGTTATTTGATTGTTTTGGTACTGATGCTACTTAATTTGGTACCAAGACCATACAAATTTGTTCTGATGATAGATTATAAGTCATTTGATTATTTTGGTACTTAATTTGGTACTAAGGGCCTACAAATCTGTTCTGATGATTGATTTTTAAGTTATTCGATTATTTTGGTACTGAAGCTACTTAATTTGGTCTGAAGACCATACAAATTTGTACAACCCTGATGCCAAAAAAAAAGAAAAAATGAGTGAAAGAAAGGGAACTGTATGCCAAAAACTTGGAAAGGGTGAAAGTAGAAGAAGGGACCATCAGTAGAAATAAAATAGTAACGACAAAAAAAAATAGAAAGCACTCAGAGAGCGCATACCTCTGCCAACGCCATACCTAAAACTAACTAAAAGCTGAATGAAAATCTGTTCATATATAGCTACGATGAAGGGGAAGTAACTGTGTTTCGATTTTCCATATTTCGGACTATTGATTACCTCTTCTTAATATATGAAAAAATATCTCTGAATCGAAAACAAATTCCTGGATCCGCCCCAAAATGTAATCAATTCTTCCCATGACCCACCCTTCCACAAAATTCCAATGAAATTAATTGAGAACTTTTGGAGATATTGTGTTGACAGACAGAAAGAGAGATATTAGAGAATACCTATACCTCTTCCAACTTTGTTGGCAGAAGTTTCAAAAATGGATAGATCAAAAGCATTGGATGAATCTAGACCAATCAGAAATGAGATTACAGCAAATTGTTTTGCCCCCACCCCTACCCGATCCTGATGGCATAAAGATCTGGACTGGGTGATTTTTCATCTGGAGAGCATCTGGGGGGTTGACCCTTTTTAATTAGAAAATATTAATAGCAAGTTCCACGGCCAAACTTAAGACTGGCTTCCTTCATCTAAATCATTGGTTCTCAACCTTTATTGTATGACGACACACTAAGAAATATATTTAACGCGGCACACGAACTCTTTACTCCATTAACATATGAATACACATTGGTATTGCGAGAGACATGTATTACTGTTTGATCTACCACCCTGCTTCCACTTAGCAGTAAACCTTGAAGTAGTAATGAAGGTGTGTACTGTAAGTCAAAATACTGTAAAAATAAAAATGAATTAGGCGAAAACATTTAGTATTAGTCAATGAACGAAACTTTGTTATCAGCGACAGACGGACATACGTATTTATCGCCCTTTTGTCATCTGTCGCTAAAAAGGTGGAGATCTCACAAAATCTAGTGATAAAACCACTAGGTTGTCAACTAAGTGGTGGAAGCGGGACAGATACGATACCCGTACTGGACACGTTTGCGTATTTCGAAAAATGTACGCGGCACACTTGGGAAATAGTTGCGGCACACCGTTCAAGAACCACTGGTCTAAATAGTTATTTACTAATCTTGGCTTAGTTTCGGTAGAAGGATACAAGCACGGATCACCCAGTGAGGATTGAACTCAGTACTAATGATTAGAGAGACAAGGTTGCTAACCAATAGCCCAAAACGAGGCGCCTCTTCTTTGATCTTAAAAGGCCGGCAGAAGTATCAGCTGTCTCCAGGATTCGAACCCTAAAATAATTCATCCTGCTGCATTGAAAAATGATCGATTCTTATTTACCTGATCTGTTACATTTATCCGTTCTGTTTTGCGATTCTGTTATCTATTAAGTACGGCACAATTTGCGTAGGAAGATGGTTGTGCGCCAATCTTCTAACTGGGGAGGTCCTGTCTGCCTTTGAAAATCAGAATTCGAAGTCTGGCTTCCACCAGTGTGTCACGAGGCAAATATTTGTGTCCAAGTTGGAGTTGACTTTGTTTTCTACCATAACAAGGACAACAAGAACAATCCTCACCTAATTCAGGAGAGTAAACTCTTCACTGTTTGTATATCCCGTAACATTAAACCAAACGGATATATAAAATTAACATTTCAACCGTGATTTGAAATCATGACCAAGTGATTGTTAGGCGACTCTCTTACCAACTGCGCTAAACTGACAAGTCTTATATATCTATGAATGTATTTATTATATATAATACAAAAGTTGCAGTAATCATCTCCAGTCGGAATAGAAGTTGGGGTGGAATTTGTCCCTGCGGCAGCCAGGCTTGTTTTATAATCTGACTATCCCCCTTCCTGCATAAAAGGAAATAATGCACTCCATCCACCAAGCAAGGAAGGGCACTGAGTGTTGTTGTCTGACGATTTCGCTCATTCTTACCGTCTGTTATTTAAACAACAAATGTTGAAGCTTTGTTTTCAAAAGACATTTCATAAATACAGTCAGTTCTGCTCGAAAGGAATCAATACGTGTCTGAAAAACTAAAAACAAGTCGCGTAATGGGAAATCGCGCAATAAAAACTATCAAGGTTTAGTTGCCAATACACGTTATTCTACTCAGCACCGTGTCTCTTTAAATGTTTCCGATGGAATCGCGTTATAGCGAACGTACACGCATGGAATCGCGTTATAGACAGCATCACGTATGAAATCGCGTCATAGCCAGCATACCCGTATGCGAATGTTCGCGTCTTACAAACAGTGTTAGCTTTCTCCGTTTTACACTCTATTCGCGTTAACGAAACACGCGTAATAGCAGAAATGATTCTCAAATCGAAAAACACTAAACAGCGTGGGATTTCGACTAGATTTTACAGGAAGAAACCAGATTCACTCCTTCGCGAACATTTTTCCTGTATTTCGATCGGTTCACTCACTAACTATTTCCAGGTGACCTGCATCAATTTGATAACTGAAACGATGTGTGAAACAGTATATCATTGGTTATGCCATTGTTGGAACTAAACGGTACTTTCTCAAAACCAGAAAACAATTGGATATCTAGTTCCTGAGGTGCGTCCCCTAGGCTGTATCTCCCCCACTGCACTTTAAAGGGGTAGTGTCAATTTCATTGAGTTCCTTAAGCGTCCCCCTAAAGGGAAGTGCCGAGGGAACTTGACAATTTCTGGATCCACCCACATCTACGCGTGAGGGTTCCCTATTAAACTCGACCTTGTGTACCATTTCATTTCACCCTCGTGGGAAGGTGGATAAATATTGGATACCTTCTCACAAAAAGACAGACTTCAAATTCGGGCTAATTTTGTACACCATGGACAAGAACACCTTCAGAAACATGAAAGCATCGGAGTCACCTGCAGTGGCCGGACAAACCTTTTGCTCTGCGAACGAAGTCGCCCTTAGAGTGCTAACGGTTTAAAACGGCTTTCGGTTTCATTTGGTCAAATTGTGGTCAAATTGTGGTTGACCTCTCCCTCCAAGACAAGCTGCTTTCTTCTCTGGTTTAAAAGTTTCAAAAGATTCTTTACGGTTAGTTTCAAAGAAAAGACAAGGTTCTCTCACGATTTGAATTAAGGGTTCTTTAACGCTTTCGAAAAAACGATGAAAGTTTACGATTGCAGTTGTAATAAACTTATTTCTGTACTTATATTTCGTATATTTCAAAATAAAAATTAAGTAAAATTCATATTGGAAATCAACGGTCGGTTAGTCTACTGAGTTCAAAATCAAAAAGTAAATAAATAAAATTGTTTGGTGTTAAGATATATTAAAAATATTTTAAAACAGAAATTGCGAATTTTACGTCGCTGTATTACCAATAATTTGATTTAATTTCATCAAAACAAGGATGCCACGGTCAATCTTGAAAAGAATATTGTGAAGAACTATTATCACAAAATGTTAATCAAAACAAGGAGTGTGTAATTAAATAAATGACTACCGGTGAAGACCGAAAAATGAACCTTTCGGATGGATCAAATTTGTGTCCCCGAAAACGTTAAAGAACCAAATTAAGCTTAGAGCAATTCCTATTTAACGGCCTTGGATTAAAATAGAAGCTAGTTATCCGAGATGGTTTTAGAAGGTGTTCTTTCCAATGGTGTTTTTAAAAAATCCACGGAGTTGAAGTATTCATCTTCCTGAATGAAAGAAATAACACGTGTATTGATTCAGACTGTTCCACTTATCAATTGAGTTGGGATTCCACAGCCTCTCGATCGGCATGTTCTCCATCCATCATCGGGTGACATGGTGCGGACTCAAGGAATTGAAGGGTGAGTGAAGCAATCGGAATTAAAGAACTGATTGTTATATGTTTGCTATGATTTTATAACACGTCAATATTGGGCGTATGCGTGGGGAAATTAACTTGTTCTAATCTTATTGAATTTAAATTCATCGTGGTAAATACATCGCGGTAAATACATCGCTAGTAATTACATCGCGGTAAATACATCGCGAGTAATTACATCGCTAGTAATTACATCGCGGTAAATACATCGCGGTAAATACATCGCGTGTAATCTCATGGCCAGGTGAATGTATCTGAAGGTACAGTGGATTCCGCCTAATAGGACGAACGGTTATTAGGACCAGCCGCACAATAGGACCAATCTTGTAAGAACGTATGTAATCATCGCTAATTTGCTTCGTTTATTATGACCAATGCGCCGTTTATCTGGACCAAGCAGCAGTGCTACCGATCTAACACATTTTGAAATAAAATCTGATAGAAATACTAAATGTATATGTTTTAGTTCTCAAAACAATTATCCTTCAAAGAACGTTTAGCTCGTGTTCATTATTTTCGTGGCTCAAGTTAAATGCGAAATTTTTCAAAGAAAAGGTAGAAAAGAAAAGGGACAAGTTGTTATGGTTTTATAGAAGTTGTTCCCTTGAATTAATTGTTCGGTTAATTGGACCAGCCGGTTATTATGTCCAAAATCGTGGGTCCCGATGCTGTCCTTATTAACCGGAATCCACTGAGCCAATACATCGTCAATAAATACTAGAACTGCGTACTGTTCCTTAACCCTAACCCTGCGGGGGGTTAGAACCTATAATAGTGTGTAAATACAATGTATACGTAAGTGTTTGGCAATGTATTCCATTGTGATGAATGCGATGCATTTACAAGTCGATGAAATGACCCGCGATAAATTGCACCGCATATGAATTTACAGGACACGGTTAGAATTCGTGCCTGGAGGCTGAAAGAAGTTGTTAACGGGTAAGTCGGGGTAGTGCGGGTTATGGCTTTTGTGGACTTGAGTTAGGGATGAATCAAAGATTATTCCTGGGGGGGGGGGCTGATTTCGGTAGAAGATTTCAATAACTGCTGGAAGATTCTTTCCGCTTTTACAAAATCAACTATCAATAGATAGATAGATAGATAGATAGATAGATAGATAGATAGATAGATAGATAGATAGATATGAACAGATTGAGATAGATAGATAGATAGATAGATAGATAGATTTGAACAGACTGATATAGTTATGAACAGAGATAGATAGATAGATAGATAGATAGATAGATAGATAGATAGATATGAACAGAAATAGATAGATAGATAGATAGATAGATAGATAGATAGATAGATAGATATGAACAGACTGATATAGATAGGAAAGCATAAACAACCCTTGAAAGTTTCAACCTGGCTGCATCTTCTGTTTACTGTTACGCATCGCTTGAAGCGGACAGGCTTTTCTGTGTTTTGTTTTCTGTGTCGTAAAAAGGGTCAGTTCAAAAATCGAGCAATGCATCAATTCTTTGGAGAAATTGAACAAAGCGGCTACTGAATCTTTTCGTAGGTTAACTGGAGTTTATGGGGAAGAATGCGTGTCATGCTGAGACGTCAATCATTTCGAACGATCTGTTCGATTTTTGTAACATCCTCGCTGGTTCTTGAATAATTCTATTGAATCCGGAACAACATACATAGAGTGGATACTGATGTTCATTGCTCAAAATGCCCTGATAAGAAAATGCTGACTTCATCTATGTGCAGTAAAACCAGAGGACACAGCCACAAAACTACAAATTCAGACCTCCACTGGGGTTAGAAAACATTCCCTCTCGGCAAGAGTAGCAAACGCATGGAACAGCTTAGGTGAAAAGACGATCATATCTGAGAATATCAATATTCTTTTAAATAATCTTTATTCTGATATCAGTCATACAAAATTTAACTATTTTCTTATTAGTTTAATCCCACCCAACTAAACTGAAGCTGGTTTAATGACGCAATTACTTTTACAAAAAAAAAAGCCTATTTCAAGTACATTCAAGTAGATTCATTGAAAAAGAACGAGAGAGACATTTCTAGCAAACTGTAGAATGCTCAAGATGTTGACGGCTTCGGTTGCCATCGTCGTCTCACAGGAAATGCCTCAACTAATTAGTTACATTTGATGAGCAAAGAAGCCGCCATTTTGTCAGAAAATATTATTAGCGAAATAAAAAAACCGTCAAACAAAACTGTCACCAAAACTATCAACATAGGTTTCTTCAGTTTTTAAGCTGGTCTGTCTGGCTAGCTGGTTATGTATGTATCATGCGTACAGGCCGCACCAATGGAGATAGAGGGCTGAACATCTCAATATTTACTCCTTGTTTTATTATTGTTTTTTGAAAAATAATTTTAGTGGGGGTTCAATTTGTAATGTAAGTTTATTCTAAATTGATCCCTTAGTTTGTGTCCTCTTGTTGTTTTTCACTTCCCAACAAAGGGAATTCATTGATAACACCGTTTTCCAATTTTTTAATTGATCACCCCCAACACGGTTTCTATTCACTGACTAACCATACCTGTTTGTTCTTCTTTTCCCCTCTTTAAACCTTCCTTAAAGTGCAAATAATATTTAACCCTTTTTTACGGTTGGATTCATTTCTGATTTTTACCGGTTTTAAAGTAACTGAAATGTAAACATTTAAAGTTAACCCTTTTAATACCATATATGAGTGGCTGCGCATGATAAGTGCCCAACAAACCATTTTTAAAAGTTGATGTATTCGTTATTTTTATAGCTACAATGCGCAGTTTTTAGAAGCGTCCAAACGCATCTCAATAGGACACTTTCCGGTCGGTCGGTTACGATTACGTTAAACAACAGAAAGAGGAAGGAAAGGGGTATTGTGATTAATTTACCAGCTGCTGTCAGAAGAGAAGATGGGATGTCATTAAAAGGGGTGAGGCCATTAAAAGGTATGAAGTCATTAAAAGGTATGAAGTCATTAAAGTGTGTGACGTTATTAAAAAGTGAGATATCATTAAAAGCCGTGAGGCCATTAAAATGTGTGAAGTCATTAAAAGGTGTAAAGTTATTAAAAAACGTGATGTCTTTAAAAGGTGGGATGTCATTAAAAGGTGTGAAGTCATTAAAAGGTGGGATGTCATAAAAAGCTGTGAGGCCATTAAAAGGTGTGAAGTCATTAAAAGGTGTGAAGTTATTAAAAGGCGTGATGTCTTTAAAAGGTGGGATGTCTTTAAAAGGTGTGAGGCCATTAAAAGGTGTGTAGTTATTAAAAGGCGTGATGTCTTTAAAAGGTGTGATGTCATTAAAAGGTGTGAAGTCATTAAAAAAACATCGATTCTGACCATTTATTTTACCAGCTGCTATGATGTCAGTTCTGCATTTTTTGTATTTAAAAAAAAGCCGAAAATGAC
>VCCN01006477.1:735766-745805 GCA_006491835.1 Architeuthis dux
ATATGCCACTAAACAAATCAATCAATCAATCAATCAACTCTTAATACCGGAAGCTACGCACTTTGAAACCTACAGTATTAAACCGCACTGTATTTACATTGTCAGAATTAGTTTATCTCATAACCCAGGGATAGGCAACCTACGGCCTCTTCAGGCCACATCCAGCCCGTGAGGGGGATTTTGACTGACCCCCCCCGGTGATATAAGGTTGATTCTTATATTTTAAAGATTCTTTTTTTTAGATTCAAAAGAAGCCTTTATTTAAATAAATAGCGACTAAATTGGGTTCTTTGATTATGGCATCCATTGTTAAGCACAAATGATTTTCTAACATGCGTTATTCATTAATTTGAGGCAAAATATAACTAGATATATTTAAATGGATAATTCCCATATTTCAAGTTCTTTATGACTGTCATCTAGACCTCCTATCCAATCATTGCAGAGGGAAAAAGGTTTCCGACCTCTGCCACAGGCGTTGCAATTGTACTTGAAAAACAGACAGAAAAACGGCAGAGAGAGAGAGAGAGAGAGAGAGAGAGAGGGGGGGGGGCAATTAGTTGTTTATTTGGACGGTTAACTCCAAGATACGCGATTTATTTTATTCAAACCATAAAATTCTTAAAAACATTATATATTTTCAGTAATTAGGTGCCGAAGAACCTGTACAACAATTTTCATTCTAATCGGTTCCGAATTAAGCAGTTTCAAAGTTCAATATATTTTGCATGTTGGTGTTGCTGTTCACATGGTTATTTACTTATAAAATGTAAACAAACAATTGATCAGGGTAACTCATCATTTTTCAATTCCTGGCGTTTTGTTAAAATTATAACCAAATTTCAGCCAAATCGGTCAAGAATTTTCCCAATTGTAAACAAAAACAAAGTTATTTAACAAACAATCGTATAGGCCATAACTCCCCCCTCCTCCACAAGCCTACATACAACATTTAATTGAATTATATTAAGGAATAACGAAGTTAGCCAATTGATAAAAAAGACACAACGACACCCATAGCGAATGATAGTCCCCGGCTTTTCCCCCCGCCGGGGACAAAAATCCTAAACTGAAATGGACTATTAAAAAAGAGGGACATATTTTGTGTCTACACCGTCGTTCCTATTATCTCCCCTTTTCTTTCTCATTGAAGGTCGAAATGTCGACCACGTTGTTTGGCCGTGTCTTTTCTTATTCAAGACAATTTGGTAAGAATTGCTTTTTGCTTTCACTTCGTTTATTGTTGATTTTGATTAATAACCGACCGTTCTTTTCATTATTATTTGTATCATCGTGTCTTCATAAATGCTCTTACTTTATCGTTTTAAATGTAATTTTTGTAAAATGTTTGTTTTGGCAACTCCAAAGTTCATCAAGTCCAACTTGTAAACAAAATTTAAATGAACAGAAAAATTCAAAAAGACCTGAATAAAAAGATGATTTGACGACATTTCAATGCTACCATATATTAAAATGATGTTGATCAGCCTTGGGACATTTGCATTTCGGATATATCGTTTTTGTACAATCTTAGTTTATTCACGACGGCTTCGAATATAACTTTAAACCTAAAGATTGTACAAAGTTATCCCCCTTGATGGCTGAAAATACCTAGAATTTTCCATTTATTTTTCATTTTTTTCATTTTCCGCTAACTTTATAGCTAAAAATGTTAAGTACGCTTAAAAATTCATATAAAGGCTCCTGAAATGTTAAGTACCCAATTTATTGTATGTACCCTGTTGATTAATTAAGGCAAGTGTTTGGATTAGGTTCGCCAAAACAAGGGAGGTAACTTCAGTAGACACAATTACTTAATGATTTGTGGACATTTGCATTTCGGATATATCTTTTTTGTAAAACCTTAGTTTACTCAGGCCGGCATCGAATAGCACTTACTGGTAATTGTTTGTTTGGGTAAGGTTCGCCAAAACAAGGGGCGTAACTTCAGTAGACACAATTATTTAAGCTGCTACTTATTACAGAACAAATGAAAGCAGTAAGCAGAACACTTGACCATTTAAAACGGTATTTTATTAAATTTAACTACAAAGGATATATAATTTTGGGTTGAAATTAACAACAAAAAAAGATTGAATATTTTTTAAATATTTGTAACCCTAAAATGAATACAGTTGAAATAATTTTAAAAAATGATTAAATACATTTTCTTTCGTGTCATTTCTGACTGTTAAAAATGCAGTCAAAAATTCATACAAATTCTCCTGAAATGTTAAGTACTAAATTTTATGTATCCTGTTGATTAATTAAAGCAAGTGTTTGGATAGGGTTCACCAAAACAAGGGAGGTAACTTCAGTAGACACATTTATATTTAAGCTGCTGCTGCTAACTTGAATGAAAGCCGAAAACATGACTATTTAAAACTGTATTTTATTAAATTTAACTACAAAGGATATAATTTGGGGGTTGAAATAGCTAAAAGTGGCTAGATTTTTTTTTTTTAAATGGCCAAAATTGGGTAGATTTAAAATTGCAGACAATTTGGAACAAACAAGAGACTGTTTATTTCTTATTTACATGAGTTTCTGTGGAGAAAATTTGGCAATCATTACCTTTCCTGTTTCCATATGGCAGCTGGTGATTACACTAATACTAGCAGGATCGCTGGAGTCTTTGGCTGCTGTTGATGGTGGTGAATTTAAACAGCTAAAACACTAACACTAACTATCCTAAACACTAAAAATAGCAACCTTAACACAACACTAACCATTACGCTAAAAACACTACCCCTAACTTATCCTTTGTTTATTTGTATTTATCCAGTTTTTGCTTGAATAAAAAAAACTAGTCTCTTGAACCACATAAAATTGCAGTAAAAACTGAAAATGCTGTTCTGAGGAATCTTCTTGTCTCTTTCTTTGACTTTAAATTCGCCATCAACAGCAGCGGTCGATTCCGCTATCAGAACAGCTGAAGCGGTGGCCATATGGAAACAGGAAAGGTAATGATAGCCAAAAATTTATTTAGTCATTTTTTTATATTAATTTCAAATGTATATTCATTTTACTGTTACAAATTTGAAAAAAATATTTAATCCTTATTTTTTTTTTTTGTTATTTGCAACCCTAACCCTAAACTATATATCCTAAATTTAATGAAATACAGTTTTAAATGGTCAGGTTTTCTGCTTTCATTTGTTCCGTAATAAGTTAGCAGCAGCTTAAATAATTGTGTCTACTGAAGTCCCCTCCCTTGTTTTGGCGAACCTTATCCAAACAAATACCAATAAGTTCTATTCAATGCCGGCCTGTGTAAGATAAAGTTTTACAAAAAAAATATATTTGAAATGCAAATGTCCACAAATCATCGTTAAATAATTGTTTACTGAAGTTACCTCCCTTGTTTTGGCGAACCTAATCCAAACACTTGCCTTAAGTAATCAATAGGGTACATGGGTACATAACATTACAGGAACCATCATATGAATTTTTGAGCGTACTTAATATTTTTAGTCATAAAGTTAGCTGGAAATGAAAAAATCTAGGTATTTTTAGCCCTTTTTGCAATCTTTGTACTAATCTTTTTTAGTACAGAATATGCAGGTTTTACTGCTACAAATTAATTACAAATACCTTAGTCAGCCATTATTAATTGTTGTGTAGTATTGTTTTTTTTTTTTCATCTTAATTTTTTAGTTTCTTTTTATCGCAACTTACTCAGACCGTTACCCTACGCTATTTCCGATCTGTGCTGTTAATTCAACAGCGCAGATCGGAAATAGCGTGTCTCAGGTTAATCTTTCGTTGAGATTCAAACCTCTGAGAAGCTTGTTTATCCATACAGCTGCTCTTACCGACTGAGCTATGAGAAGCCTACAGCTGGCAGAAGTCTAGCATCATGAAAACAAAAGGTTGCTAATCTATTGGCCGGGTCATTTCATTTCAGCAAACTTAGAAAAGCAGACGAAATGAACTGATCTGCTAGGTTTATATTAGTGAATATTTTTCTGTTGCCGCTTTATTTTGGTAAACAATTGCTTTAGGTTCATCAACTCCATTCAAATCGTTGAAAATATCAAACAGAGAAAATCAATAATGCTGACTTTCTCAAATTTCATCGATGGTTCAGAACTTTTAAATCCCTTTTCACTACATATTTGCTGGAGTTTATTTAGAGAAACAATATCAGAAATAACAAGGAAAAAGAAATGTTTAAGAATTTTTGTTAAATGTTGAACATTTTTAGTTTTATAAGATATAGAAGAAAATGTTTAGTCTTTTTTATTGTTAATTGTGACCCCACCCTAACCCTAGCTTAGAAAAACTGGATCAAGTTGACATCTGGCACCCTAAAAATTGATGAATCGAAAAAGGGACACATTTTGCCTCAACACCGATTAACGTCACTGAAACGTATGGACCTTTTTTGACAAGTTTAAAATTAAAAGTGTGATCGCAATTAATACTCATCCTGTCCAGAAAAATTATGAGCAAAAAAGAAGGAAAACTGCAACAATGTAAAATGTCCGAAATAGGTCTGCAGCAGCCGCATAAGTCAGTGTTATTGATTATCTCCCTTTAATATTTTGAATGATTTGAGTCAAATCGAGTTTACGAACCTAAAGCAAATGTTTACCCCCCCCCCCCCCCGGATTTTCTTACAGTTTCTATCCCTGACAAAGGCTGTGGAATGGATCAGCTAAAATATCAAGAATATAAAGTGTGGCTATCATAGGCGTAGGGGGACTCTTTAGTTAAGGGGGGCAAATTGTACTCCCTGGCTTGTACGCCTATGGTGGCTGTAAAATAACAAGACTTGGCTTATGTAAGTTGAACCACAGGGTGCGAATGTGCAAACAACTTGGTATACATTGACCAATAAGCAAGTGGTGATGAGTTTGAAAGTAACTTACCGCATTCAAAATGACCACGTCTGTGTCTTGCGTGTGTTTCCGCCATTTGCAATGTCCGAGAAATGCATGTGCGCTCAGAGAGCCATTTTTTTAATGAATATGCATGAGTTGCAATCTACTTAAGCGCACGAGAGAGGGGGAAGAAGGTTTGCAGCTGAGTGTTGTTGTGAATAAGCTGGCTCGACTTTTTGCGACTGTTGCGTAAGGTGGACTGTGTGTCTCATAATTGATTGGGATTCCGAGTTGAAGTTGTTCCCCGTTCCTGCGGCGACACTGCGTTGAAGTGTTGACCCCGTTCTGAACTGGTTCCTCGCTCCTGCAGTGCTGAGCAGGACCCCTCGCAAGAACACCAGTATAAACCTCCTCTTGAAGTTTCAATCTGCTTGTGTGTTCAGTTCGTTGTTACTTGATCACACGTGCACGTGACATTCATTCTTCCCTGTAAAACTTTGGTTAGCATACAAAAAGATTTGGTAGCCGTTTTGTTCCTTTTCACCGAAAATTTCAAACTGATGTGTTGCTTAATTTTTTAACTGACCATTTTACGACCTGTCAGAAAAATGTGTCTCCTTCAAGCAATGCGTAACAGCGAACTGAAGACGTGTGTGGGGTTGCTTATGCTTGCCCATTGGTCAATGTATACCATGTGGTCCATGCATGCGTGTTGTAGTTTGACTCGCATAAGCCCAGTCTCTTTATTTAACACTGTGTTCCAACTTACATAAACCTAGTCTCATACAAAGGAGTTCAATTTTCAAATTCAAATAGTTCTTCGGATGATTGAACTCCTTCTTGTTGTTTGTGTTGTTAACATGACATTTCAGCCGATCCATTCTTTGTCAGGTGTAATATCCGAATATGATGCAGTAAACAGAAGTTTTTTAATTTCAAAGGGGGGTAACCCTTATAATGTAGAATGAACACCCGAATTCTACATTATAACGGTTACCCCCTTTGTTAACAACACAAATAACAAGGAGTTCAATCGTCCATAGAACTATTTGAATGCTAATTGCCCTTCTCATAAATATAGAAAATTTCAAATGTTAATAACTCTTCTGAAAATTATAGACAATTTATACTCCCGGGTTGTTAGCCAGCGTTCTCAAGAGCCGTTTATCAGCTAATTCCCAATAGAAACCTAATTCCAATTTCCCATTCCTGCTTTGACCATTTTAGGTTTTTTTTTAAATACAAAAATGTGACGAAGTAAGAATTATGATAGCTCAGAGTAAACCTCCTCGCATATATGCATGCTATAAACGCTGCCATTTGTAATGTAAGTGAAAAATTTGAATATGTGAGAAGTTGCCAGCTACTTAAGAGCGCAGGAGAGACGCAAGGGCAGAACGCAGCAGATCGTGATTCATAACGGATTCGTGGATGCGAGTGAATTCTTCAGAGAAATTGTCAGAACGAAACAGTCTTTTTCGCACTCGGCAGTGTACTTCCAGTAACAGTCTACCGGATTGTTTGTTCCTGACTGGTTTCAGCACATTTGGTTTTGCACTATGTGAACTCCTGCACACAAGCTGTGTCGTGTGTTTTGACTTTGTTTTTGGGCACGTCAAGTGACCTTAAAAAAATAAACCCTACCCTGCGGACCACAGAAAACTTCCCAATTCTATAAAAACGGTCGAGAAATCTGACACCCTGATTCCGCACCCCCAAAATCAGGTCAGCCGCAAATTATCTTATCCTTTGTGGACCAAAAAATGTATTTTTTTCCAGAATCCTATCATCTAGTTTGCCACAATCTGAGACTCCTGTCAATTAGTATAAATGTATTTATTGCAAACCAAAAACGCAAACCTCAAACACAATATATTTTTTCTGTCATTTTTCTACAACTCTTCATATTTTCTGTTTTTTAATAATCTTTAAGCAATAAGGCAGCAGAATTGGGTAGAAAACGAATTTCTATTTTAATGAGAAAAACATCAGTTTTATTCATGAAAAATCAGACATGCCTATATTTAGTGTAATTGTTTTCGATGCTAGAGCCCTTCTTCTCTTTCTGTTTGCTTTAGCATGACAGAAACCAACAAAGTGACATGGGCTTTTATATTATAAGAAGATAGGAGCTTTGTAAAGAAACTCACTGACAGGAGATGAAAAATTGTATCTTATTATTTATTATATCAGTATTCAGAAAAGATGATCTCATCGTGGTGACCTCTGTTATTGCATTACTACACATCCTCTATGATGATGTTATTACATCTGAAAAGCCGAAAAATTGTTCTCACAATGTTGACAAAATCTCAAAAACATTTCTTGGCCCACCATTCTGCAAAATGTCATTGAAATTCATTGAAAACTTTGGGAGATATTGTGTGGACAAAACAGACAGACAAACATTTGTCAGCAGAGGTAATGAAAGAAACCAAAACAGGTCTGGTTAGTCACTCAGTAGAAACTGTCATGTGCCCAATATCTTGGCAGCATGCTGTATTGGGGGTGATCAATTAAAAAATTTGAAAAAGGGGTGATCAATGAATAAGTTACTTCTCTCGCCTTTTGTTGGGCAGTGATCACTAAAAAAGTCTGAATTTTAAAAAAACAAGCATAAATACTGCCACACAAATTAAGTGACCAATTTAGCATAAACGTACATTGCCAATTGAACCCCCTACTAAAAACCTATTATGGGGGATAATTTTTTAAAAAAACGTTTATATATAGACATAAGGAATAAATGTTTAAATTTTCAGCCCTCTAGCTCCATTGGTGCAGCCTGTATGTGCAATACAAAGCCAGCCAGACCAGCTTAAAAATTGAAACCTATGTTGATGGTTTCTAAAGAAAAGATGTCTTTTTGTCCTGTGATTGAACTGCAAATCTTGTGGTCACCTGTCTGCTATTGTAACCCATGAACCATTCCTTTTTGCACATAAGTAAAAGTTTTCTCCCAGACAAATTTACACTTATGTATATTTTCTATTTATTTATCAAGTTTTAACAGCCATTCATCTACTTGTGTGGACAATGACCCTGTTGACCCCCTATACTCTCAACTTTGACCCCCTGTGAGCCAAATTCAGAGAAGTGTTCCTTCAGTCCCTACTGACCTACTCAGCCCAAATAAGCCTCTTGATTTCACTTTCTTTATTTCACTGACTCAGTTGGCACTTTCCTCATCTAAGACTAAGGCTCAAATAGCGGAAGCAGCAACACACACATATATATATTATGCGCACACACATATATCCATATTATGCACACACACATATTATGCACGCATATATTACACATATTATGTATATACACATATGCATGCACACATATATTATGCACAACACACACACATATATATATTATGCATACACACATGTATTATGCACACACACATATTATGCATACACGTACACACACATATTATGTATACACACACACATATATATTATGCACACAGTATTTACACGTGTGTGCATAATATGTGTATATACATAATGTGTGTGTATGTGTGAGGGGGGTGCATATATATATAATGCACAGACACACACACACAGGTATATATATTATGCACACACATATATTATACACACGCACATATTATGCACACACACACACACGGGTATATATATTATGCACCCACACATATATTATGCACATACATATATATTATATGCACACACACGCATATTATGCATACACACATTATGCACACACACACATACATATATTATGCACACACACACACAGTATTTAATGGTGTTTGGATATCTGGGCTTATAAAACATTAAAACCGTGGCGTTCCAAGGGAGATAATTTTCATTGTTTTTTTTCCAACAATTTCTAAACGATAATTTTCCAAATTTCAAATCCCAATTCTTAGTCTTCCATTTCTGATCAATTTCTGACGTTTCATCCTCTGAAGAGTGTCAGACGAAAAAAGCTTTTTAGGAACTATTTTGTTTGATATGTATCATAAATATATATATAAATAAAAATTCTGTTTAATATGTATCCGCTAATTACATGGAGATACTTTTGTGACTCTGTTCTAATTAAAAGTTTGAATCAGAAGTCATCCAGGCTTTCACATGCCTAAGGTGCAGTTTGAATTTTATTAAGTGGAAAACCAGTAACAAGAGCTTGTGTCACATCAACTGCAATCCATCCGAGGCCTTCAGGGTCTGTGAATTCTTGTCAGAAGGAGACACAACAGGAAGGAAAAAGATGTTGGATGACGGGGGAACAAATAGCCGAGTCAGAACAGAGGATAAAGGGACTGAAAACCCACATTTGAAAAGGAAGGATTTGATGTCAAAGGTCAAGGAGTGTGATTTCAGTTTGGTGAGCTGTTGGGTGGGGGGCTAAATCCTTTGCCTTCAGCCGACAAATGAAGAGCTACTTGTGTTTCAAGTGTCTTTGGCCACAAATCCTGGACAATGCGCAGATCAAAAAAAAAAGCCTCAAGTAGAAAAAGCAAAAGTTGCATAGTTCTGTAATGAATCTTCAGCTAGACAAGACTGGCTGCTGCAAGATCAAACTCCACTCTTACTTCTATTCCGACTGAAGATGATTAGTGTAACTTTTGTATTGTATATATAATAATGAATTTTATCTCTATTTACATTGAATCTGTAAAAAATGCAATTACATTAGTAAATCTTTCACTTCTAGCATTATTCTCTATGATGTAAGGAAAAAAACGACATTTCATGTGTAACAACCTACAATGTAAGTTCATGCTAAATCGGTCCCTTGGTTTATGTCTTGTGTTTTGAAAATTCAGATTTTTTTTTAGTGATCACGGCCCAACAAAAGGAGAGAGAAATAATTTATTCATTGATCAACCCTTTTTCCAATGTTTTAATTGATCACCCCCAACACAGCATGCTGCCAAAAGATGTTGGTCACATGACTGTTTCTATTGAGTGACTAACCAGACCCATTTTATATTTTTATTCAATGTGGAAACAAGAAAATATGTGGAAAAATGTTTTCCTCTTCTTGTATTTGTGAAATTTCCATTCTAATTATGTGTTTTATTTTGCAGGTTGTCTAACGCCATCGCAGTCCGTGCGGTGGGCTTCTAAAAAGTCGGGTGGCAGTACAAAAAACAAAATTGGTAGCACCCCAGGCAAAAACCGTGGCTGGAAGAAGACCGAGGGTTGCTTTGTCCATCAGGGAGAAGTGTTAGTCAAGCAACTTGGACT
>VCCN01006477.1:772462-786605 GCA_006491835.1 Architeuthis dux
TTTAATTGATGAAATTAAAATAATTACCACTGTAACAGTACACAACATAATAATAGTGTGTGTTACGTAATGGCCAGCGAGAAGCAAAACTACCAGTTGAAAATTTTTTCCCAGTCGAGGAAAAAGGGTTTCGTTCCCCAGACAGCTAGGGTCGAAGGTAAAGAATTGAGCGCCGATCTTTGCCAAAATGGAATGTTAGTTGGTCGTTAGAAACAGATTAGCAATTTTCAGAGCGGGTTACTTCAACTTAGAAATTAGTGCCAGGGCGATAAGCCAGGGTGGAGCCATGACAACTAGAAAGTAATGGGTAATCAGATAAGGACATTATCTCAAAGTTAGATTAAAAAATAAAAATAGATGTTCGAAGGAAGTAACCCAAAAAAGTAGGCGTGGACTAAGGCGTGGCTAAAAAGTCACTGAAAATTACAAAAGGGACTGATTTTGGTTGTAAAAAGCAGATCAGAAACCGAGGCCGTAAGACGTCAGTCAAATTCCAGGCCGAGTGAAATTGGAAACCACCGTCTTCTTTAATCATCACTAAGCCTAAATAGAGGCCCTTGACCTTAGCTAGCGGGTCACTGACTTAGATACAGTCAACTGCTTCCACGCGCCCTTACAAAACTTTAGCCAGTGACTGTCCCTTCCCCTCTTGTTAAGAACTACCTGGCATATCTCTGATGACCACTATATGGTGGCAGACCAACAAAATCCTGTGAAACCGTGCCTTAATTCAATTCAGTGGTGAATAAAATTTGTTTAACTGAGATACAGTCTGGTTCATTTCTTCATCAGAAAATGTTGCAGGTACCCGCATCACAGTACAGTGGGCACTTATTGTATAACTGCAGTATTGAACATCAAAGCAGAAAACTTGTAGGACTCCAAAACTATAGTGCCAAATCGAGTACCCATATTATACAAGAAGTTACAATTTTTTACCTATTTTTCACTTCAAAATCTAGTCCTCATTTTATACAATAATTGTGTTATACACAAAGATATACAATAAATGAGACATAGTCAGTTCTGCTTGGGAACATTCATTTAGGTAATGGACATACACATTGTATAATGATCTTAAACGGCCCCTTCCTATAGGATATGGACATAAACTCTTTGGGCAAACATAGCACAAGGGACAACAAGGTGTTTGGTGGACTTAACGAGTGGCGGTGCCAGCATTTTGTACCAGCATTGTGTACCAGCATTTTGTACCAGCCTGGCGCACAAGGTTCAACCTGTTTGTATTTAGGCACAAATAGGGGACCGCATTATATTTGTGCGTAAGTAGAGGAGTGTACAGTAAAAAACTCCTGCCTCCCATGAAAGCGTTGTTAGCTCAATGGGAAGAGCAGAGCCTGCGTATAAGGTTGCTTCCAAGTTGTTCGATCCCTGCATGCTGCTCGTCTAGCAGTCGTTCACACCGGCGCAGAACAAATATAGGTTCCCAACTAATTAAATGTCTTTATAATTAACATATTCTGTTGGATATAAAATTATCCATTATTTGATTTTATAAGTAATAATATAAGTTTTATATAGTAAATCAGATTCAAAGTCACTTCTCAATGTAATTGCCAAGTTAGAGTAAATAAAAAGAATGAGACATGAAATATGGCAACGTCTATTACGAGTTGCTGTAATGCAAACTACACAACGGCAATTCTCCTGTTTCTGTGTTTTGCCATGAAACGAAGGACGATGTCTTCAAGATTAAGGTTTTTAGCACATTGTCTGTTAAGATTAAATTTTGCGAGCTCGGGCAAGGCGGTTGGGAATCTGGGCAATACCTGCGCTTGCCCTGGTGCCGCCACTGTGTTAGATATTTAGGCAGCTGTGGGCGGGAGTCATAGAGTTGACACCCACAGGTGTTGAAAGTCATAAACAGGATATCGATCAAAACTCCAAACTGCAGGTGTCGGGGACCATAACAGACACAACATGTTCAAAAGTCATAAACAAGATATCGACTGAACCTCGACCTGCCTGTGGTGGGCTGGAAAACCAGCGTGGGCATTCAAACCCCATCAAAGCCAGAGTGACGCCCTCAGAAAGCGGAGAGACAGACTGCCTAGGCTTGGGAAGGCACAATATCAATGTCCCTGTTAAGAACAGTCTGTCAGCTCTCATGATCTCTCTCCTTCTCTTCATTCTCCACCATGACACAATGTATCTGATGAAATAAAAATATATCAAGTTTCGAGTCTTCCTTTTTCTTCAAGTCCAAGATGGCGATACATCAACTGGACTTAACCGATTTCTGCCGGACATCACTCCTTCCAGTTGTCGGCCATTGATATATTTTGCTCAGGAATAAAAATTGATTGTTTTATCACTTGAGATATTGGAAAGGAATATTTTCAAAATGTATCTGTTTTGATTTGTTTATTGTTTTTGTTTTTTCATTTATAAATCCTCAAGAATTGTATAAGATATTGTAGCACACTGCAAGTCTGTCTGAAAGAAATATTAAGTCTTTCTGGATGTTTTTTTAAATACTTTATCTTATCTTATCCTGTAACCTGGTGCAGAGTCATTGGTGCACCATAGATGATTTCATCATGGGTGTGTCAAGGGCGAGATTGACTGATAGAGCCCATCCCTCTTCAGACTGGTTTGGAATCAGAATTGTTCATCACCTAGACTGGTTGCCAACCATGGCTAGAGAGCCCAGTCATTCCTACTATCTACACATAGCTAGGAGGGGGGGGGAGAAGAGATGGATTCATGCCTTTCCTAAAGGCATTAATGTGAAATAAACACAAACTGCCGATTCCATTCTCCTTGCACTAACCATTTGGCCACTCCGCACCTCCACTACAAGTATGAACAAAAGTTAGTCAGAGGTCACCAGGGGTCACCAGATGTCTCTGAACAGGAATCCTATACTGAAGTAGAAAGCACTCGAAGGTCGCATACCTTTGCCAATACCACTGTCACTAAAAACTGAATGAAAATCAGTTTATATATAGCTACAATGAAGCGGGGGTAACTGTGCAAGTTTTGATTTTCCATATTTTGGACTATTGTCTTAATATATGAAAAAAATATCTCACAAATTTAATCAATTCTTCCTTAGCCCACACTTCCACAAAGTTTAATTGAAATTCATTGAGAACATTTGGAGATATTGTGTGAACAAGCAGATGAGTGAATACATATAAATATATGTTTATTGTGTGGATGTAAGACAATTCGACAGAATGGTAGGCAAAATGCATCAAGTTTTATCTTAATAATAATAAAAATTTTGAGATGTAACAAACGTTTTCTCAATCTTTCATTTCCGCACTGTCAATCATTACTACCATAAAGATATATAGAAAGAAATGAAAAAAATATCTCAATCAAAAAACAATTCTTGGATCCACCCCCAAATTTAATCAAATCTTCCAAAGCTCATGTCCCACCTTTCCACCAAATGTCATTGAAATTCATTCAGAATTTTTAGAGTTATTGTGTTGTCAATCAGGAGTCAATACCTATACCTCTTCCAACTTTGTTGGCAGTGGTAAATTATTGTCAACATGTGGGATTGTTAGTTTTTATCAAAGTTCAAATCTCATCAAGAATTTCAAAAAATTTTTTTGACAATTGAACTTCTTGTTATTTGTGTTGTTAGCACAACGTTTCGGCCGATCCATTCTACAGCCTTCGTCAGTTGTAATATCCGAATGTCAATGGTAGCAATGCCTATAACATAGGATTCAGTGTTTTCCTTTCCTTTCCAAGGAATAGAAAGCCAGGCCTAACAAGGAAAGGAAAGGAAAACACCGAAATCCTTTGTTATAAGCATCGCTACCATTGGAGAGAAATATTTCTGTTCGCCACCATCACATTCGAATAGTACACCTGAAAAAGGCCATAGAATAGATTGGCCGAAACATTGTGTTAACATCACAAACAACAAGAAAGAACTGTCCAAAAAACTCTTTGAATGTTAATGACCCTTCTCAAAACTATAGACAGTATCATCAAGAATTTGTTGGACAATCTCATTTGTATCTTTGATTGTGTGGATTTGTTGGCCGATTAAGTTTTGTTCTTTTGTGATCTTGATGACCATTTGGTTGATCAGACAACCAGTCAGTAGATCCAATCTTCAATGTGGCCCAAAGAGAATCTACAGTTATTTATATGTAACTACTATGTACTGAGAATGTTCAACGCAGTTCTAGAACAATCCAGAATGTAAACCATGTCTATTGACAGAGCACCATCTAGTGGTGAAACAGTCAAGTTCAACACTAGATGGACAGAGTGATGTCACTTCCTATCATTGTGACTATGGTTGTTAAAATTTTCAAATATCCTGCAGCGCCCCTCAGGGCTGACCACCATACCCTGGGGAAACAGAGAGAATAAAGAGCCTGGTTTGGCCCTGAAACAGAGAAAATAAAGAGCCACATTTGGCCTTGAAACAGGAAAAACACAAAGTGTAATTTTGCCAAATTTTATTGCCAAAATGTCTCCAAATAGGTTTTTAAAACCTAAATAAAAATTGGTTAAATTGGAAAAACAGAACATTCTGTTGGATTTGGTGAAGGCTTCTGGTGTGAAATCAATTAATAATGTTGATAGTACATTGATATGGTGTCTCTTCCAAAACAGTCGATTGTATCTGGTGACGGGTTCTGTTGGGAAATCAATTAATAATATTGATAGTATGTTTATGTTTATGTTGCTTGCAAAAAAGTCGATTTTATTATGAGACACTTTTTTAATAATAAGACCGCAATAATTCACAAAAATAAACCCTAATTCAATGATTCATGATTAAATATGGGTAACAGCCAGGGGTGCATTGCAGTGGGAATGCATGGGAGTGGCGTTCCCTTAGTTTTTGGGTGGAGGGGGAACAACATTCCTTTGTGGCTAGTCGAAGCAGAGTTGATTAAAGTTTGTTCTCTAATTCCTCACATGGTCTTGTGGCCTTCGTGTCCCCATGTGGCAACAGCGAGATTCGAATCGGCCTCTTTTACTAATTTTATGATTTTGGCCTGTCCGAAGCGCGTGTTCTTCACACGCTATGGACGGGCCAGAATGTAATAAAATACACAGAACAAAGTAAGCAAATTCAAAAAATTTTACATACACATTTTAATATAATATGAACTCTTTGTCACATACACTTTTTAATATAATATGAACTCTTTGTCACATACACATTTTAATATAACTGAACTCTTTCATACACGAAAACAAATATACTCGAACAAAGTTCTCTTACATATTTACACACATACACACAGACAAGTGACCTTTAAATATGCACACACACACATAAACGCTAACCAAATTAAACCTGAACTCTTAAATGAATAAAATTGTTCTGCTCTTTCAAGATCGTCTTTTCGTCTGTCTCTCGTTGCTAATTCCTTTTCCAGCCATTTAGCCATTGATTGTAACCAAATGGAGTCAAATTAAACCCACCTTTTTACCTACCAGTATTATGGAGAAATATAATGCATTCGAGTTGGCGCACCACAAAATCATTCCTCCACAAGAAGGCCGAATTCTCATGAAATAGATTCGGCTTCTTTTCCTCAACAAATTCTGGGCGCCGGCAATAATCCTTACCCTCCATATCCTCACTATCTATGAATTACTAAAATTCTCTTGAACGATTCACTGATAAGAAAACTTAACCACTACATGTCCAAATACTCATCCTGGTTGGCCTCAAAATGTCTCTGAAATTGGTTAAATTTCAAGCAGGCAGCCCTGTATTCCCTTATATGTTATTTTAATACTACTTCACTAGTAACAGCTCAGCATCTCGTATAGATTAGTTTAATCCAGTTTTCACCTGAAGATAAAACTAATTGAAAACTAATTTCATGGCTATCACATCATGTGAACTCATGTGAGTTCACATGAGCATTAATAGTGTGCAGGCCAGTTTAACGCTTATTTGAATTAGACACACTGCTGTAAGTCACATGATATCACGAGTCATTGCTGGTCTGATCATGTGACTTCACATCTCATATTTTCTGTTTTTGTGCACATTTGTGCGGTGTGTGATAGCTGTATTTTCTCTAATCTAGACAGGGAAGAACTTCTGATTGAAATGTAAAATCGTGTGAGGTGACGTGACACAAGTGTGAATCTTACTGCTGATTTCCATGGTTTTGAGGCCTCGTGAACTTGCATGAGTTTGTAGGATCTCACCTCCAAACATTTAACAATATTGATACTGCTAAACCATCATCAATCTGGGGAGGCTATAGTTGACTCTTTATTAAAGATCCTTCAAAAACCTTGACAAAATCGGCTTGAAAGAATTGCGCCAACGAAGTAGAAAAAGGTGCGAGTTCAAACAAGCAAATACTTATCCTGCTATTTACATTTACTAGCTGAAACCGCTTGATGCAGTCAAAATATGATGGCAATATTCAAACCAATATTTTGTAATTGCATTGTACTTGAAAATACAAATAACTTCATGTGATTCTGCATTTTCTTGTTTATGTTCAACCAGAATGAACCCGGATTCTTTACACATTTATAAAAAAATATAATATATAATAAGGGAAACTACTCTATATTTAGCATTTAATGGATATCTCCCTTGACAAATGTTAAAGACAAAAAATATAGACACACATGTGGTGTATTATATAAGTAGATTAATCTTGACAAATCACAATGTCAATGTACAAATATACACGCACACAAACACACACACAGAGTCAAGCACACACACACACACACACACACACACACACACACACACACACACACACACACAAACATACACAGAGTCAAGCACACACAGGCACACATACAGGCAAACCTCTGCCACATCCTACCAGCAAACCTTTCTATCTCGTCCCTCCATCTTGTGTCTGGTCTTTTCCTACTTCGTTTACTGTCCCACAGGCACCAATCTGTTAGTCTTTTCCACCATCTATTGTCATTTCTTCTTGCTAGGTGATCAGCCCATCTCCATTTTTGCTGCTTAATTATTTGTATAATATCTTTCATTCTGATCCATGTTGATCTTTTTCTCTTTCTTAGAGTTATCCCTAGCCTTGCTCTTTCCATGGATCTCTGTGCTATTCTATCTTGGTTTTCAGCTCATTTTGTTAATTTCCATGTTTTGCATCCATATGTCATGGCTGGTATTATTATGCAACCGTTGTATACATTACCTTGCCAATGTGCTTAAAGTGTAAAGTATAAAAAAGATCTCAGACACCAAATGTTTGAATATGAATTTTCAAACTAAATAATAATACAAAGAATAAATATAATCAGAACAGAAACTGAAAACCAGGACTCAATAGGTTGACCTCGCTGTAACGTTCTTGTTGAGTTAGTGCCTTTGTGCGCTTTATTAGTCTTTCTGTTCTAGCTATGTGAGATTAGAATGCGTTTGATTCGTAACCGTGTTTAAGTATGTTAAGAAAAGAAGACAGAACAAGATAACACATGTGCCAGGGGTGTTTGCCTGTTAAGGACTGAGCCTTCCCCGTTTCCACTTCCGGTCCACGTTTACTAGGACCAGAAACGGAATGGGGGCTGCTGGGAATTTGCTTCAGCATGTTTATTGATTTAACATATACATACATTACTTATTGATTTAACATACTTTACACTCACTAACCTAATATTGTCCTGTTTGAGATACACTTTAATAAATAAAAATAATCAATTGAACTTACTTTTCCGGAATGAAAAATCTGTGTTTGTGTCGGGATCTTCAGAGGACCACTGATTTTCTGATAAATATTCATAATATCATTATACAAGTTGAGATAATTCACAAGACCTGGATGATTGGGGACTGCATATTGTTTGACAAGGAAATTTATTTCCCCAGCTCCAACTTCTGGGGGTTTCGGAAGATTCCGGTAAAACTGGAAAAGAATAAAAATTCATGATAAAAAGTTGTGATTCAAACCAAAATATTTGATCAGAATCGATCTCAAATTTCAGTTTAGCATTTAAGGAGAAAATTACTTTTCATCGAAAGACATTTCATCGAAACAACATTTTATCAAAACAACATTTTATCAAAACAACATTTTATTGAAACTACTTTATAACAAAACAACTTTTATCAAATCGACTTTTTATCAAAACATTTTATTGAAACAACTTTTTATCAAAACATTTTATCGAAACGACTCTTTATCAAAACAACCTTTTATCAAAACATTTTATTGAAACAACATTTTATTTTAACAACATTTTATTTTAACAACATTTTATCAAAACAACATTTTATCAAAACAACTTTTTTATCAAAACATTTATCATTATTATCAAAACATTTTATCAAAACAAAAAAAACAAAATCGACTTTTTATCAAAACAACATTTTATCAAAACGACTTTTTATCATTTTATTGAAACAACATTTTATTTTAACAACATTTTATCAAAACAACATTTTATCAAAACAACTTTTTATCAAAACAACATTTTTATCAAAACAATTTTTTATCAAAACAACATTTTATCGAAACAACATTTTATTGAAACGTTTGTTGTTTTTAATGTTTACACTTTTAAAATTTTACTATACAAAAATGATCTCGTAATCATTTATCTGCAACATAATTTATAAAACTGGTAGTAGGCCACAAAATTTTCACTGGGAAATTGACACCCTATTTTATAAACGTAATTAAAATTAAAAGAAACATTTTCTTGAGTTTTTTCTTGTTTTTGCTTGAGAGCCCAAAATTTTGTTTAAAAAAAGAAAAAACAATTTTCATCAATTTAAATGTAGAATTAGATTGTTTTCAATGTTTACTTTATTTTTCCAACATACTTCCACTTTTTCTTGAATTCACCGACATAAACTGTTTTGTTTACACTTTTCATATTGTCAATTTCTTGAAAAATCTTCAGTTCTCTAGAGTTTAAGAGAAATTTTACATCAGATATTTTTCCAATTTTTCTTACTAAATACACAAAGATTTTGATGATAAAACTATGTTTTATACAAGTTTGGGGATTTTTTCTCAGGTGTCAACTTCCCGATGAAAGTTTTGGGCATACCTATACTGCTTTTAAAAATTGAAATTTTATATTGAAATTATTTTTAATTTCTAACTTATTTAAATTACAAATTTAAAAAATCGTTTCAATAAAAAGCTGTCTTGATAAAGTCGTTTCAATGAAATATTGTTTCGATAAAAAGTCATTCCGATAAAGTCATTTTGATGAAACGTCATTTGATAAAAGTCAATGTTTCTCAAAATCAAAGAACTGCAGATGCATAAAAGCCAAAACACATTTCATGATTTGTCCCCCCCGCCCCTCAAAAAACAAACTTCTTAAATTGACAAAAGTTCTCAAAAACAAGAAAAAAAGGTTTTGTTATTACTTACTTGACTTTCTGTCACTCTCCCAATATTGTGAACATCAAAATCTTTAAAACTGTTTCTTATACAAAGTCCCTGGATTTTATAATATTTGGCCAAATTGTACAACAAATCGTAGAGTTCGGGAGGCATCCCATGTTCCCTAACCGATACTCCTTGCCTGAAATTACAAAAAACAAAACTAAAAAAGAATTCTTGGAGAAATAGAAGCAAAGATGGATGCTGTGTCTTCCTCGGAGATTTAAACACACCAAATAGACTTCAAGCAATTTCACGACTGCATAATACTTCAATAGAAGTGGGCCAAATTCACAATGTATTTGGGAAAAACTTGGAGAAAAAAAAGCCAAGGGCACTAGACACACGTTCACTCTTGCACAAAACCAAAAACTAACCAACGTGGACTGATGCAGTGTTTTTTATACAAAAAGGTACAGGTCACACCTATATAACATATCAATCATTGCACTCTAAAACGTCTCATTGCCGTGCTGTTCCAAAAGTTTGGTTTCTTTATGGACAGACCTCATATATATATTATAAAAGACAATTCGTAAAACTGAAGATGTTATTACAAATGAAAACTCTTTATTCAATTTGATATGTTTCATTAGACGAGCTAACTTCTTTAGAAATAAGTGAAGAAAACAAGTAGGTGTCTAGGTGTATATATGCTTTTATAGCTGTTGGTATAATATCCAGTCTTCAGTAGATGTTGTTCATTTGAATTAAACATAGTGGATTATACAGATTGGGGTGGTGTCTTTGATCTCAGCTGGTGTGTCTTTATTAAGGAATTTCTGTGTGCGATGTGTTATTAATTGGTTGTGATACAACTTCTTTTAACTGAGAATGAGGTTGATTGTGTGTTGGTATAAGGTTACATATCTCCTGTGAGGGTAGATCTGAGAAATGTAAAAGGTGGTTGGGGAGATTTTATCTGATTTCATCCATTTCCCATACACGAAACTTGACACCGATTCTGACAAGGGCTGCAATAGAACACCACCCTTTCATCTTCCCGCTCAGTCTCAATCTTTTACCTTTCTCATTTTTTCACCCTTTCACCCTTCTCTCTTTTTTGCCCCAGTGATTCCAAACTATATCAAGCAGATCTTGGTGAACTCCCCAGTGCTTGTTTGGCAGTATGGTTATGTCTGTGTACCTAGCGCTGCTGAAATGGATTGATCCAGTTGGTATAACACAAGTTTTCTTCGTCTAGCAGAAAAATGTTTTTGCCTCTTCTCTTGAATTATACATGTGAAGAAGGCTGAAGAATGGATCGACTGAAACATTGTGTTGACAACATCAAGGGTGGGAAGAAGAGATTCGATTGCCCAAACAAAAGTTGGTACAGTGAAATTATTCAAGTGACAGGGCATTCAGCTTTTAATGATGGCACAGGCTTTTCTGCAAGTGTGATCACTGAATTATTAAAACAAATGTTTGAATCAGATGAAAATCACTTACCCTCTGTTCTGTGATATTGCAGGTATTATGATTGGAACATCATCAATCTTTAATTCACGCTGCTCAATCATAGCACAGAATTTGCGATAGTTAATTTTATGCCTTTCTAGACATCCATACTTCTGTAGCAAGAGAGCTTCCTCATCTTTCTCAAGATTCAAATTCAGAGTTTGATCCAAACAGCGGAAGAACTGAGAGGCTGGGAAATGAAGATTTTAAAAATTACAAACACAAAATCAAGAGTCTGGCAAGCGAGCCTCAATCTCAACATTTTCAAAAAGAAAAAAATCTGACAAACATTTGCAACTTTATAATAGTGCCAGGACAGAAGAAAGCCAACAGATTGTATGACTGGGAAAATAAAGACACTAAGAATATTTTTTTCTTACAATCTATTGGGTACTCTCACTACTACTGTGATGTCACCTCCTACCACTTCTTATTCCGTTGAGTACCAAGTCTTAATTTGAGCTTGTCTCGCTTGGTGTGAGGGGGTGCATTGTGAGAGAGCCTCGTTTTGGGAGCCAGAGGTCAAAGTATTTAGTGCAAACAGGAGTAAAAACACAAGTCATCCAATGAGCAACAGATAGTGAACTGAGTTATGGTTCAAGTAACCAGAAGTTATTTCATCACTTTGTGTGACCAGAGAAAAACAAGGACACAAATACAAGAATCAGACAATCAAAATCATGCTGATATAATATAGGCGATACAGAAAACTAGCAGATACAACACAATCACACTAGGAAAGCCTTGTAGAAATTTTCTAGGAATTTGACATAATTTCCTAAGATCGGTGGCAAGTGAAAATATGCATATTTTTATTGTTTTGTTTTGTTTTTAATTAAGGATGAAGGCAATCTGTTTTTGGTCCACTAGAGGAGCAACAAAGAACATTTGGATCAGTAAATGTGACTAACTAAGTTAAAGATAGTAATGTGTCTCATTTTCATTTAGTAAAAATTACTACACTAAATAGTAAATAGTCTGTTGGAAAAGTAGTTCTGAATCTGGTGACGTCATTTTCTTTACCCCTAGCTATAAAAACAACAACATCCAGTTTTTTATTGTTCACTTCTGCCCGACCATAGGCAAGTGCAGCCCTGGTCTTTTGACCAGTATATTTTCTATTAGTTTTTCATGGCTCACTCCGGTCTACTGACTAGGGTTGATCTTGCATGCTTTTCAAAACCATGCGTATCCTTTTTTACTGTGACTAACATAACTCTTATCAATTACATTTACCGGTGTCAAGTTATCTGAATATTTCCTGGCTGGCACTAACATCAGTGCCTACCTACAATTTAAAAACATACACAAATCTACAATAGGATACCCTTTCATCCCCATTTGTTTGGCCTTGTGCCATGTTTTCCGTGTAGTTATTGTAATGTTTATATATGTATGTTTTAATATCAATAAACCTGAATACATGCATCTGTTTCTCTCTTCTTTTTTTCTAAACACAGTTAAATATGGTTTTAACCAAACACGTTATAACCAACACAGCTAAATACAGAAAATAACAAACCAACAAACAAAGAATACAAAGATGTAATAGTTATGAAAATGAATACTAGAATCGAAAGCAGACACTTCACTCAGAAATACACAAAACTTTCACACAACCAATTTCTGTTTAGGTTTGCTGTTCAAAAAGCTTCTCAAGATCAGGGTTGGCAGATCTGAATTGCTGAGATTTGTGAAAAAACCAGCCTGAATACACTGAAATACAAAACATTGTAAGGAAGAATATATGTACTGGTAATATATTCGCCAGTGGTTTTGTGGGTTAGAACTATGATTTTGGCTCTTGAGACAAAATCTGTACACAGACCAAATGTGGGTGCTGCCGAAAGCATGTGCTAATAATCAGATTATAGAAGGTTGTTATCTAGAAAGGAAGATGAATGGCTACGCATAGAATCACACTTAATGGTGAAAACAATTAAGTGGATAGACAAAGGAGAAGAGTTATTGGTTTAAGATAGGAAAGTTAAAAACCTAGGAATATCTAGGGGATAGGCAAAGAGATTTTACGTGCCAGTAAGCACGGGCTAAATGGGCCACTGTTTTAAGGAACCAGAACCAAATGAGTGAAGTGTTTTTTTATGTCCCTTTATAGGTGATCCACTGACGGAACTGATGTTATGCGAAAAGGGGAACTATGTTTAGTTTTGTATTTCATGGCATTCGGGCTAGTTTTATTGTAGTGATAAAACCAGCCCGATATTCAAATCCATATTTGCGTATAATTAACTATTTATAGGAAAGTGGCTGCTACAACAGGAATTTGCAGCTTATACAGGGTGTCCCATAATTATCTCCTTTTCGCATAAGTTGTAAGGGGAGCGACTTTGTATTGACTAGTCACCTAAGAGTAAAAGCAACATTTAATTTCTCCACTAGTCAATACAAAGTTACCCCCCCTCACTGTGTATTGACTAGTGGAGAAATTGAACATTAGATGCCTAGACAATACAAAGCTGCTCCCCTTACAACTTATGCAAAAAGGAGATAATTACGGGACACCCTGTACAACATGTGAAAGGCAAGAGATAGTATTATAGATACCTGTAACAAAACCTGATCGAAGTTCATCATAATCTGGGAAGAACTGCTGGATTCTGATCCTTTTCGTCAGGCAGAGCTGTCGGACTCGATTTTCAATCTCTTTCACAGATGAGCACATCTTCAAGAAGTATAATTCTGTAAAGGGCAGGAAATTTTTTCTAGTTTTTAAAAAAAATTGTACCAATCGTCATTACACATTTTAGGATCCCCTGCAATCTCAGGAAATAAAAACAGGTTTTGTGCTTGTTCAAATACTTATGAGCGATACCTTTTTTTATGTATAAATTATCATTGATAAAAAAGTATTGCTCATAAGTATTTGAACAAGCACAAAAGCTGTTTTTGATCCATACTAACAAGATTTTAGAAGGATAGAAACAAAAAAATTTATTTAAAAAACATTTTCAAGAAATCTTTGGAACCACAAAACATGACTAAATGCATGCCTTGTTATGTTCATGTGTAGTTATATTTATATATGTATATGATTGTGTGGTTATGTATTTATATGTATGTTTTTGTATGCGTGCACCCACTCATGGGAAGAGGGAAGAAAAAGGGAACACAAAACAAATAAATCACACACACTGCCCACCCACTTAAAGGCTGATAGACATAAATCCAACTATCTAGAATCTTGCACCCCCACACTAACTAAGGAAACTCCCCATATACCTCATACTGTGCCCACAGATAACAAGAATCTAACCCACAGTTGACCAACACCCAGGACTTATCCCCCCTCTCTCCTACAACCA
>VCCN01006477.1:830900-841609 GCA_006491835.1 Architeuthis dux
GAAGACAGTCAGCTCAACAGGCTGGATCCACCCCTGTATGGAACCACTTATCTACTTAGCTAACTCTTACTCTCTCAAAAAGATCTTTGTGCTGGGATCCACAATGGGGTCCGTTCTCTTTGAAGTTAAGAACAAATGCAGAAACAATGTATTAAAAGTGGACAGTGGATTTATAGAGACACAGTACACAAAAACACACACATGTATTAGAAACTGTCAACCAAAACTGTCAACATAGGTTTCTTCAGTTTTTAAGTGATTCTGGCTGGCTAGCTGGCTGGCTATCTATCACATGTACAGGCAGCACCAATGGATCTAGAGGGCTGAAAATTTAAACATTTATGCCATATTATGTCTAGAAAAAACTTTTTTGTGTTTTGAACCAAATAAGCTTGGTCCCTTAGTTTGTGTCTGGCAGTGTTCACACTTATTTTTTGAAAATTCGAACTCTTTAGTGATCCAACAAAAGGCGAGAGGAGAAATTTAGACTTTTTTAGTGATCACCACTCAACAAAAGGCGAGAAAAGTAACTATTCATTGATCACCCCTTTTTCCAAGTTTTTAAATTGATCACCCCCAAGATGCTGCCAAAAGACGTTGATCACATGATGGTTTCTATTGAGTGACTAACCAGACTTGTAAATAGTTGTTTCTTTTAAAACATAATAATCAGAAGTTCTTGCTTGAATTTCTGAGAACAGGAATTATTATAATACACTGATCTACTTGGATTAGTGTCCTCATCTTGGGTTTTAGTTGCAAAGTTTCAGCCAATGTACTCTCTGGCTTTCTTCAGGTTTATGTCGTAGTCAGTAAATGTTGGTTACATGATAGTTTCTATTGAGTGACTAACCAGACCTGTCTTATATGAGTTCAAGCTGAGCTATAATGACGCTACAGCTTCAAGGAATATAAATTCTGCATTTAGGGGACCGGTTGGTTTGTGAATGAACAGGAAGATTTTCGTTTCATACATCTTCTATAGTACAGTTAACCCTTGCCGTTCACAGTTCAGTCTTGAATCATTTAATGGCAATATTTTGGAGAAAACCGCATCATATAAAATACGCTGTATAGTATACATAGAACATAAAATGTTTAGGAAATCATAAATGTATATATGTATATTTATAATATAGCAAAAAGTGACAAATGTCAATAAAAAAACGTCTGCAACTTGTAATCTATTAATTTCTTTGTAATAACCTTTGTATTATTAATAAGAAGAAAGATTGTAGAAAATTATCAACTAAAAATTATTTATGTAGACAATATAAACCTGGAGATAATCATGGTTGAAAACTACCACAAACCGGATTGTCCAATTGTATTTTAGACAGTAAAATCTTTCTTTCCAATTCACAGTACCGTAGTTTTATGAAATTTATGTATTAACTGTATATTTTTTTTACTGTATGCTTTACCGTATCCATTTATTTATTTGTCCATTTACAATTTGAGAATGGTGACGTGGTCATTTATCAAAAAGTTTATGGTACAAGATTTATGGGTTTTGAGGACCAAGAGTTTTTTTAAAAAAAGTTAAAAAAATGTTTGTTTAAGGATCAACAATGGGGTTATTTTTCATAGGAGTCCAGGATAACTGCAGAAGAGAATATATTAAAAGTGCACAATGGATTCACAGACATCCCTCCCACACATAATTTGTATTGTATACTTGTCTGAATTGAAGATGCGAGGAATGTAAATCCTGGCTCTTGGTACAATGTTGTTATTGAATGGACATTAAGATTTTGGTCTTGTACATCCTTTACGATATATGAAAAACAGATCTTTGTGTTAAGATCAACAATGGGATCAGTTCTCTTAGAAGTCAAGAACAATTGCGGAAAAGAATTTAACGTATTTCATGGCATATGAGACATCCTCTTTTTTAAAAAAAATGGCTCAAAAGGTAGTATTCATTGTCTAGCCCCACATTGACCAGAAGTTGTGGAGGAGTTAAAAACTGGGTAATAAATGAGAAGAATATAAATTCTGCCCTTGGGGATGAGGCTGTTCGTGAATGAACATTAAGATTTTGCTTTTGTGCATATTATATGACTTATTAACCAAAGATCTTTGTGCTAGAATCCCGAATGGGGTCGGTCTTCATAGAAGTCAAGAACATGTGCAGGAGAGAATTTATTAAAACTGCACAATGGAATTATAGACACCCCTCCCTCACACATATGTAATGTATACTTGTATCAAATTGTGAAGAATATAAATTCTGTATTTGGGGACAAGGCTGTTTGTGAATGGACATTAAGATTTGATTGTTTCCTTCCTTCCTTTCTTTCTTTATTTCCATCCCTCCCAGCAGCCATTATAAGTCCACGGCTGGACAAAGGCCTTTCCCATCTCCTTCCATGACGACCGCAATTGTGCTAACCTCTGCCATGTCTTACCGGCAAACTTTTCTATCTCATCCCTCCATCATGTGCCTGGTCTTTTCCAACTGCTTTTATTGTCCTATGGGCATCAATCAGTTAGTCTTTTCCTCTATCAATTGTCATTTCTTCTTGCTAGGTGTCCAGCCCATCTCCATTTTTGTTACTTAATTATTTGTAAAATATCCTTCACTCCCTGTGATCTATGTTGATCTTTTCCTATCTTTTAGAGTTATCACTAGCATTGCTCTCTCCATGGTTCTCTGTGCGATTCTAAATTGGTTCTCAGTTTAGTTAATTTCCATGTTTCGCATCTGTAAATCATAGTCTCTTCATATCTATCTATTCCAGTCTCTTCATATCTATCTATTTCTGTCCCTCCCTCCCAGTCTGTTCCTATCTATCTATCTATCTATATCCCCCCCCAGTCTGTTCCTATCTATCTATCTATCTATCTATCTATCTATCTATCTATCTATCTATTGCAGTCTGTTCATATTTATCTATCTATCTATCTATCTATTGCAGTCTGTTCATATTTATCTATCTATCTATCTATCTATCGCAGTCTGTTCATATTTATCTATCTATCTATCGCTGTCTGTTCATATCTATCTATCTATCGCAGTCTGTTCATATTTATCTATCTATCTATCTATCGCAGTCTGTTCATATTTATCTATCTATCTATCTATCTATCTATCTATTGCAGTCTGTTCATATTTATCTATCTATCTATCCATCCCAATCTGTTCATATTTATCTACCTACACCAGTCTGTACATATCTATCTATCTTGTTCTTGTAACATTTATTTCAATTAATAAATCCTTTCGTCTCCCAATCAGTTTTCATCTAATTCCGTAAATATGTCCGGATAAGAAATCCTATCCAAGACATACAGGTGTTTGCTTGACCAATCAGCACACCTGATGACCAATTGGTCTTTTCCATGATGTTGTCATGGCTACCATCAAACTGTATACATTAATTAATTAAGGTATTTGTGATTACATTGCTATGTTGCCATGGGGTACAAATGACTAAGTCCAATGTGGAAATCTATTTATACAATGAACTGTGTGATTTTCTTGGTTCTCTATCTGTAATCATGGACTCTTCCACTTAAAAGGAATAATTTTGCTCATAAAAAGGTCAACTACCCACCATTTGAAATATAATAGTGTAATTTTATTCTGTTTCTCTGTCCATAACAATGGGCTCTTCCACTCAAAGGTAACAATTTTGCTGATACAAATATCTCCTACCCATCATTTGAAACAATGGACTCATTGAAATGAGTTCAGTAGTTTCTTATTATTTGTGTACGTGTTATAGGTTTATAGCATTTGCTGGGTGGACAATATTGTCATGAATGGATTATCTGTTTTTATCTGAGCTCATATTTCAGATATAACTTTGGATGCTAATAATTTATATCTTTTGTATAAACTTTAGTTTTTGTACATTCTTTTGTGATGATTTTAGAGATTGGATGAGTCTATATTCATAGAACACCCAATGAGAAATGAACTCACTAGCAATGGCTTGCAAGACTTGTAATGTCTAACAAAACCAGAATATGCATTCCTTTATATAAAGAACAACAGGAAGTGATGAAACACTTTAAAAAGATTTATTTAGGCCTCATGCTGAAAACATAAAACCTGGGAAAAAACATCAAGATAATGATTTAAAATCTATTCTTTTCAATTCATCAGTCTTCATTGACTGTTCCACTTGTTTTGCTGTTATGCACCCCTCCATCCCATGTCACATTTAACCCACAGTAGCCTCTTAAAGTGTCCAGTGTATATCGTATATCGTATTGTCACATCTGTCCATCTTGGTGTATTCAAGTCAGCCTATCCACCTCAGTCTATTTGTGTCTGTTTATAACAGGGGCAATTTGAATATGTAATGAAATGCACTCTGTGTTTGAGTTTTTGCGCGTATTGAGGCGTACGTGACATAGGGCCCATATCGTATTACCGGGTCTGGAAAGTGGAACAAAAGAAAATGCATTCAACCAACCAGGGTGGTTTTAAAGGGCTGTGATTTTCAAATTGAGGAGAGTTGAGAGTTAGTTAGAATCTGACAGACAGAGCAACAGGTCAACGAGCGAAGAAGCTTACGTCTTCACCCTGACGGGTAAAGGAAGGAGGGAGTAGGAAGAGGAAACCAGGCACCCTGATTTTTGAACTGCTAGTACCACTGTCCGTCCTTCAATACAGAAACTCATTAGAATTTTAACTGACGCAGAATTCGATGCCTCAAAGTGATCTGCGAAACGGCCTGGAATTGAAGCTATCAACGGGAATAAATCTAACCCAAATTATCAGTTATAATCAACAAATTTTGTTGTCTATCTCTCCCGCCACGTGGGTGAGTTTTTCTCCGAGTTTATTTCCCTATGCAGAATGTTCGCTCCCATAAATGTGCAGCCCTGGAACGAGATGTCTTCTCACTCATCTCTCTCGGCAGCGAGAAGAAATACAACCGGCATTATCCAACAAATATACTGGGGGGGGCAATTTGGAATTTTGGTGTGAAGAGTGAAAAGTGTTCCATGGCTCAAAACTGAGTTGCGTTAAGGCTCGACTGATTAATTTCTAATAAATACAAAACTATTAATTACTAATTTTACCATAGATTCCGTAGTAACAAATGTTTAATTCATTAGGAGAATTAATCAAACCATGAAAGCAAAAGATTTGGCTGAAGACCAAGAATTTGATTATACATATTTTGAAAGCATATCAGATGTGGTTCTTTTGCAACATATATAATTAAATTACTTTTATGTATAGTAACGGGGACATCACATCTTTTGAGCTGGTTGGAGTGGGGCATGGATTGGTTAAGGGTTAAAAACCTCTGGTCTATAGTTTTTTAGTCTCTTCATGTCTATCTGTCTTTACACTTACACATCTAAGCTGAATTTTTCTTATATTAGAAAATGTCTACCAAAACTTATGTTTCTTCAGTTTTCTAGCTATGTATGTATAACATGTACAGGCCACACCAATGGAGCTAGAGGGCTGAAAATTTAAACATTTACTTCTTATTATATCTAGAAAAAAAAATGGCTGTTTTTAAAAAGAAAATTCCCACCCCATAATAGGTTTTAAGTGGGGATTCAATTTGCAATGTAAGTTTATGTTAAATTGGTCCCTTCGTTTGTCAAATATTGATTCCCTTCGAATTATCTTCATTCTCAGTCTTTTATTAACTGTCAACAAAAACTTCTTCAGTTATTAAGCTGGTCTGGCTGACTATGTATGAATTTATCGCGCGTATTGTGCTAGAGGGCTGAAATGGTTGTCAAATACTTATGACAGGTACTGTATATTAGAGACTGTCTACAAAGACTTCACTAAAACTGTCAACATAGGTTTCTTCAGTTTTCAAGTTGGTCTGGCTGGCTATGTATGAATGACATGTACAGGCTGCACCAATGGAGCTAGAGGGCTGAAAATTTAAACACTTACTCCGTCTAGAAAAAAACAGCTTTTTTGTTTTTTTTAAAATTCCCACCCCATAATAGGTTTTTAGTGGGGATTCAATTTGCAATGTAAGTCTGTTAAATGGGTTCCCTAGTTTGTGTCTGGCAGCATTCAGACTCGTTTTCTTTTAAATTCTGACTTTTTTAGTGACTTATTCATTGATCACTGGTTTTTGGAGTAAAAAAGGTTGTTCTATAGTTTTTCAGTCTTTTCATGTCCATTCGTCTTTACACTTACACATCTAAGCTGAATTTTTCTTATATTAAAAAAGAAGTGACAAGTGTGTGTGTATATATGTCTGCACAAGGGTGTATGTGTTTATGTATTTGTGAGTATCCATGTGTTCATGTAAGTATATGCTTGTGTGTGTGAGTATGTACATGTATTTAATTTTTTACACACACATAAATACAAGTGTGCATATGTTTGTACAAGTGTATACATGTTTTAATGTATTTGTCAGTATGTGTGTGTGTGTGTGTGTGTACATGTGAGTGTGTGTGCTTATGGTAGGTAGGTCCAGTTCCATTTTTGGTGTCGTCTTCTGCTGCCTTGATTTATTCGCGAACGTGACTGGAATTGCAAAACGTCTCAAGGCCACAAAGCGATCCCGGGAAGAACAATCGAATGATCGGCTGGAGACATTTGGAGGGAACATCATCATCATCATCATCATGGGGGAGAGAAAAAGAGAAAGAACAAAAGATATAGAGTAGATGTGAAGAAAGAGGGTGATAGAGATTAGAGAGAAAGAAAAGAGGAAGGCGGGGGAATAAGAGAAGTATAGGGAAAAGAAAAGGAAGAGGTGATAAAGTAAGTGGATTTATGAGAGAGAGGGAGGGAGGGGGGAATGTTTTTCCAGTCAGTTCACATCTGTCTGTTTACATCTGTCTGTCTGAATCTGTTTACATCTGTTGTTCCCAATCTATTCACATCCATCTGTCTGTCGTTCCCAATCTGTTCACATCCGGCTGTCTGTCCCAAACTGTTTACACATGTCCATCTGTCCCAATCTGTTCACATCTGTCTGAATCTGTTCATAGCTGTCCATCTGTTCACATCTGTCCACCTATCTCAATCTGTTCACATCTGTCTGTCTGTTTTTATCTCTCTCTCTCCCTCCGTCAATAATTTTCATCTTCCTTTTATGATGACTTTTTCATTTCAACCATTTTCCATTTCATAAATCCTGAAAATGATTTGACTAAAGATTTAAATATCAGCAAATCCTCTAATCCTTCTTAATCTCTTAATCAAATATTGATTCCCTTCAGATTATCTTCATTCTCCGTCTTTTAGTAACTGTCAACAAAAACTTCTTCAGTTTTTAAGCTGGTCTGGCTGACTATGTATGAATGTATCACACGTACAGGCCACACCAATTGAGCTAGAGGGCTGAAACGGTTGTCTGTTCAAATACTTATGACAGGTACTGTATATTAGAAACCGTCTACCAAAATGTCACTAAAACTGTCAACATAGGTTTCTTCAGTTTTCAAGTTGGTCTGGCTGACAATGTATATATGTATGTATGACATATACAGGCCACACCAATGGAGCTAGAGGGCTGAAAGTTGAAACATTTACTTATTATATCTAGAGAAAACAGCTTTTTTGTTTTTTTAAAATTCGCCCCCTAAATAGATTTTTAGTGGTGGGGGTCAATTTGCAGCATTTACACTTGTATTTTGAAAATTTGGACTTTTTTAGTGATCATTGCCTAACAAAAGGTGAGAGAAGTAACTTATTCATTGATCACCCCTTTTTCCAATTTTTTAATTGATCACCCCCAACATGGCATGCTGCCAAAAGACATTGGTCACATGACAGTTTTTATTGAGTGACTAACCAGACATGTTTTATAAGATTTTACCAGTTTTAAGGTAATTTAAATTTAAATTCAATCTGTGTGCTATCTACACACGTTAACTCCTCTATAGCACATATATTCTTGTAGGATTATGTCTAGGTTATATGGTAGAGGCATTTTTACACATGAATAGTCATTTCCATGGAAACCAAATACAATAAAATTGCCAAAAAATTAAACAATATGTTGTAAATTTAACTGTCATCAAGGATGAAATGGTAATAAATTGTAACTAATGAATAATAATCTATAATGAACAGTGTTTTTCTTGAATCCCTGTCTGTAACCATGAACTCTTCCATTTAGAAAAATTTGCTGATAAAAATAACTCCTACCCACCATTTTAGACAATGGACTCTTCCACTGAAAAAAAAAAAATCATCTAATAGAATTCAAATACAGGTAGCCCCCCCCCCCACTTTTTGAAAGTTCGGTTTACACCACTTTTTCAGTTTTTTGCAAAATGCTGAAAAGCAAAAATAGTATTCAGATTTTGTTTTATGGTGCGCCATTATAGAAGCAGTGCACACCCTCTTCCTCTTTCTTCTACACCCCAGTCTCCTGTACCTCCCACCACCCCTAATGACTCAGCCTGACATACCACCCTAATCATTTTTGGGGTCTGGGAACACCCCAACATTTTCCCCATATAAATTAATGGTAATTGCTTCTTTGCTTTGCTGCTTGAATGTTTAAAACCCATAAGAACCCATTGTGACACCAGTGTCTCATACAATTTAATTGATCTGCACAGCCTTTTATATAATATTATACTTTATCCTTGATTTTAACTCATGAAGTGTACTAAGTGACATCTACTGAACATCTTGGTGCAGTCACTTGACTGTGTGTGTCAATTTGCTTACCCAGAATCCCACATAATGTTCCTTCAAGTAGAAATGGGTCTGAGTTCTTATGGATTAAATACTGTCAATGAAAAGATCCCTTCCAGTAAAGTTTTGGTTGAAACGAAAACAAATAATAAAAATTGGATAAAAAAAAACAAATAAGGAAGCTGAAAGCGTGACCAGTTCATCTGACACCTTCATGGCAATCTAAAATTATGACCCTGCTCACAGATTACTCGTCATTCAAGTGTGTCATTATGTCTATAAAAGGAGATGACCCAGTGGAAAATGAGGTCTCACAAGAAGGTGGTGATCAAGACAATGAAAACCAACAAGCCACACAAAGTAATGGTATCTAATTAGACTGGAACCCAGTAATGAATGATGATAAATTAGTAATTCGGAAACTAAAAATGAATGAAGAATGATCATCCAAGTGCATGCTCAGTCACAATAATGAACTAGACATACATTTTGTTGGTTTGTTACAATTGTGATCCATTTCCTTATGGAAGATTTATCTGGTGAGAAAGTAGTAACATGTTTATATTATTATCTGAAATGTTTGTTACATATTATGTTATGTTATGTTTTATGTATTTCAGATAATAAAGATTGGTTGTATATAAAAAGAGCGTTATTGTTACAAAAGGCTCTTATCAAAACGCTCTACTTTTGGAAAGCGGGGAAACTTTTTTATCTGTGAATTTTTTCACAGGTATTAACTAGTAAAATAATACTTTCTCCAGCTTCAAACTTGTCATCAAAGACAAAAATTTCCTGCAGGGCCGCCTCCGGGCATCCATAAGTCTGTCTGGTTGTCATGGAAATAGATCACATCGCTAATTTCAAAGCATGCCGCTGCTACATGGAAATTGCTGTGTTGCTTGGTCTAATTCAATAGCATATACCCGTCTATGGCTAATTGGGATTATTAGATTTTGTTGCAAACAAACTCGCGTGTTTGTCCAGCCAGATGTGGCCTGTCCATCTAGAAAGGGTTAAGGTACTGAAATGCCTAATTCAGTCACCACTTGTTACTCTGGACAACTAATTATCAAATGCTGATTGTATCGAATTCCTTTGTGTCTCATTTGTAATTACTTTTTACTTTGTCTGGACAAATCGGAATGTCATCACGTTCCACCTTTTGTCAAACTCCAGGACAAAGTCCGGAATTGACTTTGTTTTCCTACCGTAACAAGAACAAGAACAATCCTCACCAAAGTTAGGGGGGTTAAAATTCACATTCTGCTACTGTGATTTGATGGCTGTCTTACTGACTGAGCTAAAGTCTTAGATATTAATGAAAATTTATCATACAGATACTTACAGGCTTATTTCATTCTAATAAATAAATCCATTTATACAAAACAATTTATTTATCTAAATTAGAATATCTTGTTTTGCACACAAGTACTGGATGACTGGAATTCACTTCTGCTCAGAAATTCCATTAACCAATAATACTTGAATTGTGCCTCCTTCTGGGGGGGGGGTTACTTACGATGATAATAGTTGGTTGTTACATATGAAATGTTTTTTGAATAGTAAGATGATGGATAATATAAACAATAAAAACGTGGAAGGGTGTGTCAAGGAAGAATTGATTAAGTTTTGGGGCAGATCCAGGAATTCTTTTACAGTTACCTCCCCTGCATCGTAGTTATATATGAACTGATCTTCATTCAGCTTTTAGTGACAATGGTGTTGGCAGAGGTATGCACTCTCTGAGTGCTTTCTAATTCTACAAATCTTGCTTCCATGAAGAATGCATTACAGAAATAAATATTTGTGATTCTTCACCATTTCAAAATCAATTCTGGGTTATTTCCTCTGCCAATGAAGTTAAACAGACGTTGTGTATTCACCCATGTTTGTCTGTCTGTGTCCACACACTATCTCCAAAAGTTCTCAATGAATTTCAATGACATTTTGTGGAAGGGTAGGCCATGAGTTAAGGCAGGGTTTCTCAAACTGGGTTTTGTGGTTTTGCAAGAAAACAAAATGTTGTTAGTTTTCATTAAGAAAGCCATGCTTAATGTAGAATCAAGATTAACTTCATAAATATAAATAACATAGTCATGTATTT
>VCCN01006477.1:860965-871395 GCA_006491835.1 Architeuthis dux
CTACTGACTCCAGATGATAAATGATGGTGTTTAATGTTTCCTAGCTATAATAAAAGTTATGGTCTGAATGTTAGTTCGGGATGAGCAATATGCCTATTCGTCGGTAAGGGAGTTGTAAGTAAGTCAATATGTCTATTGCTGTGTCGGTGTGTATAGTAATTAACCCTTAGTGTCTCGCGGAATCGTCCCGGAACCATCCCAAAAAACAATTTTAACCATCGCAAAGGAAATGTAAACCATCCCGAAAAAGAATTTTAACTGTCCAGAAGGAAATATAAATCGCCTTGAAGGAAATGTAAACGGTCCCAAAATCAAAATGTTGTTTCTTTATTTTGTTATTATCATCAATAGTTAGTTGTTAGTAGCATAATAAAAACACTATTAAAATGTTGTGGAAATAAATGTCAAACTCCAGTCCAAACCTGGAGTGGACTTTGTTTTTCTACCGTAACAGAAACAACAAAACGACAAGAACAATCCTCACCAAATTTTTTAAAATGGAAGATGGAATGCAAGTGATTTAAAAAAAAAAAAAAGAAAAAAATAACTTCCATCCCGGGAAGATATTTGTTTGTCCCGAACACATTTTTACCATTCTCGGGACAACGTTAATTTTGAGTCCTGTGCTGGACACATGGTAAGGAAGGGAAAATATATATAATGTTTGTATTTGAGAGAAGTTATGTGAGATGTGTGTGTGTGTTTTAGGTAATTGCCTCTGTGTGTTGGTGCATGGTTTTGCACGGCCATGTTAGTGTGTGTGTGTATGTGTGAGAGTCAGCAACTCTCTGACAGAATGTCGTGGAGATTAAATGTCCTGCTGTTTTGATGTATAGTATAAAAGTGTCTGCTTATATGACAAAATACTGTTCTCTGATTGGTTCGAAAATCCTGGAGCCTAGTGTTGACAGGTCGATGATTAATGTCAGATCTTATCTTTGGTAGTATTGGCGGGAATCGTGTGGAGTCTATTTGTTGGATATCTTTCGGAAAGGGTTCTCCACTGAGTGATGTATGTGTTGTATAGCCATGGGTCCGTGGGAGGGAAATCTGGGACTTGGAGAAGAAGCGAGAATGGTTTTATAAAAATATGATGATATATTTTTATTTTATCAGACACATCGTTCAGTGGCGGAGAATGAACAGTGGGAGAGAGATAATGAGAGCCAACATACTTTTCTTAGACAGCAGGGCATATGGGTCTTTTGACAACGGGGAAATTGGTCCTGTCTTCGTCCCAAGCCTAAGTGATCTCTCTGGCTTCTGAGGGCACTCTGTGTGGCTTTTATCGTGTTTGTATGCCCCAGCTGATTTTCCATCCGCCCTCTGCAACTCAGGCTTTTAAACAATATCCTGTTTATGACTTTTCAACACCTGGTGTGTCTTCCAGTCCCTGGCACCTGCAGTTTGGGTTTTGGCTGTTTATAACTTTCAACACCAGTGGGGGTCAAATCTGTGACCCCTGCCCACGGCTGCCTAAATATCCAACATATGGAAGGTCAAAAAATGGTATGAATCTATGGTGAGAATCCGTCAAATTAATAAATCCATCTCTATGAAAATTCTTGTTGACAACTGTCCTTGTAAGTACTTATTTCAGGTTTGTTATTGTTTCATAATATCACACGACCCTAACACGTATTCTTTACGAGCAACATTCTTCTGTTTACTAATAGAATCACATACTTCTAAAATCTTCTACACCCAATGTACAATATACTGTAGAAAAATAAAGTTAATAACATTTTCCTGGCTTTTGTGACCACAAACAATGTTTTATTAAAGGAAATGGTATTTGTTTTCATAGCAATTTCCGGGTGTCTGATGTGCAACTTTAATATCATATTCATTTCTGTTCAGAATGACGATAAAACCTAAACAGCAATCAATGTCTAATGGGACAAATGTATCTCATCGTGATTTTGGTTCTTCAAATTATGGACAACTCAGACATTAAATACTATAATACGTTAGTCTTGGAAGTTGGTGTTTCCCCCCATCTATTGTCATCTCTTCTTGCTAGGTGACCAGTCCATCTCCATTTTTGCTGCTTAATTATTTGTATAATATCCTTCACTCTAGTCCTCCCTCTGATCCAAGTTGATCTTTTTCTATCTCTTAGAGTTACTCCTAGCATTGCTCTTTCCATGGTTCTCTGTGCTATTCTAAGTTGGTTTTCAGCTTGTTTTGTTAATTTCCAGGTTTCGCAGCTGTAAGTCATGGCTGGTGTTATGCATCCGTTGTATACTTTACACTTTAAGTATATAGGCAAGGTGCTCTTCAAAATGTCTCTATTCATACCGAATGCTTTCCAACCTATTGTTATACGTCATTTTATTTCGCTGTCATGGTCTTTCTCTAACTTTATTACTTGTCCGAGATAGATGTATTCATCAACCTCTTCTAGAATTTCTCCTATCTTTATGATCCTTTTGGGGACTTTATCATTGAACATTACTTTTGTCTTTGTTCTGTTCATCTTTAAACCTACTTTTTTACTTTCCCTAATGTGTGCAAAATTTTATATGGATTTCCATAAAACCCTAACCATAACCCATTTCAAACTTTTTTGGTGAAAATTGTCTCTGGTGAAAATTGTCCTGGGGGTAGTTGTTCTCAGGGGACATTGTCCTCAGATTGGAATTGTCCTTTAGGGGCAACTATTCTGATACCTTTCTTTAGTTCAAATCAATGGCCCATTCTTTCCCATAGTAAAAATCATTGGCATTGAATTTCAGTCAAGTTATTGGCAAATCAATTCTAAATAAATTGAGATTTCAAGAGATTTATAGAGTCAAATTAGCTTCAAAATATCTTTTTAATTAAAAAAAATTGAACGTTGTCTTGTTTCCTGAGTCAGCAATGTGCTTCATTAGGATAATATTCAGTCATAAAAAAGGCATCTTTCATTTGGATGCTTACCGACCATCTTCATTAAACACTGTTGACATAAGTTGGCTTTATCACCTTCATCCTTGCACCCCCCCCTCTCGTTTTAATCAGCGATTCGTTAAAAAACATTGGATGCAATTCATTTTGTGACTCAAGTTAAACTGATTAATCATAGAAATCCTCTTGACTCTGGTCAGCCGCCAGAAATTTCTCAAGTTTGAATTGGTATTGGATGGATAAGAATGGACCAGGCGAGAAAATGTTGAAAGTGGAGGCGACCTGTTGTTAATTATGGCAAGTGATTGATCATTTCTCTGATACAAGATATGGGGGGGGGGGATGTCTTGATGAGAATTGCCTTAATTAGTTTGGGTGATTGAATGAAACTAACATGACTGGCTGCTGCAGGGTCAAACTCCACTCCAACTTCTATTCCCACTGAAGATGATTACTGCAACTGTTGTATTGTATATATAATAAATTAAAAAAATTATAAAAATATGTATTTTTTGGTATAAATGTATTTATTTATTAGAATGAAATAAGCCTGTGCATATCTGTATGATACATTTTTGTTATTATCTAATCCTGTCAATTTAGCTCAGTCAGTAAGACAGCCGGCTACCGATCATTTGGTACTGAATTCAAATCATGGTAGGGAATGTGAATTTTACATATCGGTTTACACCCCTAATTTTGGTGAGGATTGTTCTTGTTGTGGTAGGAAAACAAAGTCAACTCCAGACTTTGCACTGGAGTTTGATAAAATCTAATGGAATAATGACAATGCGTCATTGCAGAATTTCAGACAGTACTAGGAAGGCCAAAGAATGCATCTGCTGGAAACTTATACTATAAAAGGCCTTCCCCATTTTGTTTGTTTGTTGGTTTTTGGTCATGCAAAAGCAAACAAAGATAGGAAGCTATTCAGGTGGGTGAACGTTGAAAGTGGAGATGTACTGTTGTTAATTATGCCAAGTGATTGATCATTTCTCTGATGCAAGAGGTGGGAGGGGGGTTGATGAGAATAGCTTTAATTAGCTCGGGTGATTTAATGAAACTAAAATCTAATGAGATACACAATCTTCCCCATTGCTACATGAAGTAATTGTGGGCAAGAATACCATTAATAAATTAACAACACTGTAAATGAATATAAGTTTTTTGGTATGGCAAGGGAGATAACTGTTGGATATTAGAATCTGTCGACCAAAACTGTCAACATAGGTTTCTTCACTTTTCAAGTTGGTCTGGCTGGCATGTATGTATCACGCGTACAAATAGAGCTATAGGGATAAAAATTTAAACATTTACTCCTTATTATGTCTAGAAAAAAGTTGTTGTTTTTTTAAGGAATTCCTCCCCTAAATAGGTTTTTAGTGGGGGGTTCAGTTTGCCATATAAGTTTATGCTAGATTGATCACTAGTTTGTGTCTGGTAGCATTTATGCTTGTTTTTTTGAAAATTCAGACATTTTTAGTGATCAAAATGCGAGAGAAGTAACTTATTTATTGATCGCCCCTTTTCCCAATTATTTAATTGATCACCCCCAAGATGCTGCCAAAAGACGTTGATCACATGATGGTTTCTATTGAGTGACTAACCAGACTTTTAAATAGTTGTTTCTTTTAAAACAGAATAATCAGACGTTCTTACTTGAATTTCTGAGAACAGGAATTATTATAATACACTGATCTACTTGGATTAGTGTCCTCATCTTGGGTTTTAGTTGCAAAGTTTCAGCCGATGTACTCTCTGGCTTTCTTCAGGTTTATGTCGTAGTCGGTAAACTTCTGGGAATTTCGAACCAAACCCCTTATTCAATCCACGGGGGTAGATTGTTCTCATTCCGCTGTCCATGCCACGGGGGATATCTTGTATCTGTTAATTCTTCCCAGGTCAATTTGTCCTTGCGATGTCGCTTGTCTGCCTCTTCCACTGAACCAGAGGGATTGAACTCACAACCACCAGGCAGGTTTACTAGATATGCTTAATCAATACTTTTATCCAATAGACTGTGTTCTGGAGGGTACTACAGCCAAAACGTTGTGACTATAACAACCAAGTTGAGGATACTAGTCTTGTTTTCTTCTGTCAGAGCAACCTTCTCTTAGATTGTGGCAAAAAATTGGAAACAGGCTTGCCCAGAGCAAAAAGAGCACGCATGGCCTGCTGTCTGTTTTGTGGAAGGTCCAGGAAGCAAAAGCCGAATGAATGAGTTGTCGACAGATATAGATGAGGTGGAGCATCAGTGACCCGTATGTGGAGCGCTAGCAACCCGGATGTGGAGAGCTTGTGGCTATAAAAGACCAGGCGGCGATAATTCATTAGTCCATTCTAGGCTTGCCAATTGAAGCCATGTTAGAATTGTACTTGTACGTTCTCAGATCTTGTGACAGTGGTGATAGCTTACTGGTGATAAGCGAGGAGGTCTTCCTTGAAGATATTGTTCTGGTGCTGCAACGTTAACGTGTCATTTGACCTCTTGCATCGAACTGTGTCAGTGTTTTTCCCCCACCCATGTGGAAACTACATATATGAACTGCCTTATAGGACTGACGGGCTCCAACTGTCCTGCTATTCACCTATAGCTGGGGGGTGAAGTGGATTCATGTCTTTCCCAAGGGCATTAGTGTGGAGTGAATGTAAACAGCCTCGGCCAAAGTTTGACTCGCTGATTCCATCACTCCCCCGTACCTATAGATAGTGAAAAATGCAGCCTCTGATTAATATCTACTGATATGGAAATATTAGAAACTGTCAACATAGGTTTCTTCAGTTTTTCAGTTTGGATGGCTGGCTATGTATCTATCATGTGTACGGGCAATGGTGCTAGAGGGCTGAAATTTTTAAACATTTACTCCTTGTTATGTCAAGAAAAAAACTTTCTTTTTTGTTTTTTGAAAATTCACCCAAAATAGGTTTTTAGTGGGGGTTCAATTTGCAATGTAAATCTTTGCTAAATTGGTCAGTTAGTTTGTATCCGGCAGCATTCACGCTTGATTTTTGAAAATTCAGACTTTTTGAATGATCACTGCTCAACAAAAGGCGAAAGAAGTAATTTGTTCAATTTTTTTATTGATCACCCCGAACACTGGCCCTGTCGGCTGGGGCCTAGAATATGCTGCCTGCATCTCCTGCAGAGGGGTAAGACCCCCCCCCACACACCTCCAAACAGGGGCCACCTGTTCTTTCACTGAAGTCGCAATACTCTTTCAGAATTTTAAACTGATTTCGGCATTAAATGACCCACCAAGGGTTGATATGTCGCTAAACAAATCAATCATCAATCATAATCACCCCCAACACAGCATGCTGCCAAAAGATATTGGTCACTTTACGGTTTCTATTGAGAGACTAACTAGACTTGTTCTGTAGAATTTCTAATCAGTTCTTTGTGTATTTAATTTGCAGTCATATTACGTGACCCCATGTCTAATATTTCACCGTTTATTCATGTTGACCACAGATTTCTGGCTTAATCTCTTACATTTCCTGACACACCGATCCATTAATTACAGTAACTTTATTCCGCAGTCTTTGATGGATGTAATTCTCACTTGATACTTTAAATAAATCTTAAGTGAGAACACGATTCGATCCATTATGCTTTGAAGATGGTTGGTGAGCACGGCACCAGATTCTTGTGATGCTTGCTGACCGATTCCACAGATGACTTTGACTTGATTCCTGAAATAGAAGAATACAAGTCTCCAAAAGTAGAACATTCCTATAAAAACCTTTCCATATATATTATCTCTAGCCAGGGTGTGATAAAATGATTTTCTGCCTCGCAACACAGAATTCTGACCAAATGTGCCTCCTAAATGCTTATGCTAACATTTTGTTAATGGCACAAATTGTTAGATATTTATGCAGCCGTGGGCGGGGGTCACAGATTTGACCCCCACATGTGTTGAAAGTTATAAACAGGATATTGACGAAAACCAAAATCTGCAAGGTGTCAGAAGGAGACCGGAAGACACACCAGGTGTTGAAAAGTCATAAACAGGATATTGACTAAACCCTGACTGCAGATGGCAGGCTGAAAAATCAGTGTGGGCGTTACCTGTTAGGAACCTGTCTGTCAGCTCTCATCATCTCTCTCCCATTCTCTGCCACGGCACAGTGTATTTGATGCAAATAAAAATATATCATCATATATTTATAAACCAAGTTTCGAGTCAATCTTTTTCTCCAAGTTCAGGATTTTTCTCCCCTGGACCAAGATGGATATACAACATACTTTTAAACTGAAATTTAGAACCAATCAACCAATAAAGAACTAAATGAGACTTTTTGCATTCAATGTTTATTTATCCATAAAAGATAGTTTAGATCTCTTATTCTTCATCCTTCTTATCACTTTGCTGTCTTCTGTGTGCATTCTTATGTCCTCACTAACAGTGAAATGCCACTTTCCATCCTGCTGCTTATTGGGGTCCCTGAAATGAGCATCTAATGCTCTCTTAATCAGGGGTTCAGCTCTGACAAGAATTGGTCCATTTTCAGCAATAAACATTTCCTCATCAACATGTTCTTCTGTGAGTTTTGTCTGTAAGTGCTTTTCATACCACACATACACCCACCCACATAGCATACAAGCCTATAGATACCCAGCCATAGACACAGACACATATCCTCACCCATCTAGACAGCATCACCAAGAGTCACAAATTACACCCACTTAAAAGTCCAGAAAAGATAGCCACTATCTAAACACTCCACTCCCCATCCCCACCTACTTCAAAACTCATACATTGACCCTTTCTAAAAAAGTAACTCCCCATTTAACAAACTAGGTCACCGAAACATACAAAACACATCTCATTTCATTTACACATGGATGATCGCAGGACTCTTCTGATGACATGATTCACAATGACGAAATGCATAAAGATTTAGCTTCATGATAATAAACATGTTTGAGACATAACAAGCTTTTCTCAATCTTTCTTTTCCACATTGTCTAATCAAATCTACCATTCTGTCTGATTCCCTTATATCCACACAACAAACATACCTGTTGACTAAACTCTCAACACTGCTTTCAACCGACAACTTAAATTTAATGGTTAATGGCACAAATTTTGCGTATTGTTTTTAACTGAAATTTTGAATCAATCAACAAAGAGAGAAACCTTTGATTTAGCTCTCCCTTATCACTCATTGTTTTGATCATTTGTGCCTCCCTATGAGCAGGTGTGCCTAGTAGTGGCGTTACTGCTGTACCATGCTTTTTCACAGCGTGTCACTAGCCACTTATTAATCTAGCTCGTGGAAATGTTCTGTTGGAATTTTGAGAGCCAGAAATTTTGTTTGTTTAGACAACCATCCATAGTTATTATATACAAAAGAAATTGGTCATCTGGTCTGAGTAGTGGTCATTTCTGAGAAATATCCGACATCTTGAATTTTCATGGAAACTTTTTTCAAAATTAATGATTGTAATATTAAGGTGTGGCATGTCATTTTATATGCTTTCTCATATGCTGAGTTCAATAATTTCTGGCTGTCAAAATTCTAACAGAACTTTTCTAGCTCCCCTACTATATGTAATCTGAGATATCACAGGTAGAATATTTTAAAGCAAAACTTTAATTTGCTCCACTAATTACATATATAGGTTTCCCCCCTAACCAAAAGTAGAGCGTTCCTATAAAAACTTTTGGTAAACAGAAATGGTGTAAAGCAAAGAAGCAATTACCATTAATTTATATGGGAAAATCTGTTGAGTGTTCCCAGACCCTCAAAATGGTGATAGTAGTATATTAAGCTGAGCTATCGGAGGTTGGGGTGGTGAGGGGTACAGGAGACTGGAGTGTAGGAGAGAGGGGGAAGAGGTGGAAGCTGCCTCTATAACGGCTTGCTGCAAAACAAACAAGTGGCATAAAGCAAACTTTCGAAAACGAGGCGGGGTGGGGGTACCTATACCTTTCTTAGTATGACTTCATTTTGTGGGGTTTATATATGCCAGACACAAACTAAGGGACCAATTTAGCATAAACTTACATTGTAAATTGAACACTCCACTAAAAATTTATTTTGGAAGGGGAATTTTCCAAAAACAAAATGAATGGTCTCCTGTGTGCGTGTGTGCAAAATTTCAAGTTTCTGCTATAAATGGTTAAGGCTGGGCGAAGTCTGGGTACATAATTACATAGTTACATAGATACATAGATACTTAGATACATGGATACATAGATACATATAAATATCAGAACACATGAATAACCTAAACCCAACAACAGTGTTTAAACCGGTCTGTTGTGGGTAGCAGTGATTAATTATTCTCTGTAAAGTAGATCTTCCACCAATACTGCAGTAGCATAGCATTTATTGGTCCATCTGTAAATGGTTTGGCTAATTCAAAACTTCTATGACATGTTTCAGCTACGAACATGTTTGAGAAATTCCAGCAGGATGAATGCCAGCCAGCAACGGAGATAGTCTTTCGGCCATGAGTTCTTTTGTCTTGGACTTCACAGATAACCGATATAATTCGATTGGTGACAATGGAGCATTAAATGGGGCCACACGAGGAATTATACCTTCTCTCAGATGCTGTGGAAGAGATTGTTTGACATTAGGGGTGCGTTATCGATAACCACGCAAGAACGAATTAACTAGGAAGAATTAACTGATGCAAGATATCCTCTGGCATGGACAGTGGAATGAGAACAATCTATCACTGTGGATTGAATAAAGAGTTTGGTCTGAAATTCCCAGAAGGTTACCGACTACGACAGAAACCTGAAGAAGACCGGAGGGTACAATAGACGGAATGTTGTGACTATAACAACCAAGATGAGGATACTAGTCCGAGTAAATCAGTGTATAATGATATTTTCTCATCTCAGAAATTTAGAACAAGAAAACAAAACCACAACAGCTTCGCTTAAATTCACAGTTTGACTCAAATATTCCAACCGGCCATTCCGAAAACCCTTCCTTCATGCTTCCTTCACAAATATCATAGTAAACAATACCCTGGATTAAGGCACCCCAGTGAACATTGGTTCTCTTAGAATTTGGAAGTGTTGTTATACATCTGTTACCACAGAGACATCAGTATTCAAATCTTCCGTTGGCTTATCTCTCTGTCACCCTAGATTTTACTAATCCATCTACTCCACCCCAACTCAGTGATACAAGGTAGAGCAATGCATGGCTTGGCAAGATCTAAGGTGCCGACACACAATTTCTGGTGTTCTCAGTTTCATTTGGGAACAGATGTTACAGAACCAGTAGGACAAAAAAAAGGATGTAATTTTTATTTGAAAAAAAATTAAACCATATATTCTCTCTCTCTCTCTCTCCCCCCTCTCTCTCTCTCTCTCTCTCTCACTGTAGTGTTACAGAGGCAGGGATAAGTGACACACATGAATGAAAGGTCTGAATATGGCAGCCATTTTAAATACATAATGAGGTCACATGGCTATAATATTTGTATAATTTTGCCATAAATGAAATCCATATCTTATAATCTTTCAAATGATTTATGACTTCGCAGGATTTCTTAGAGAATGAGGAAACTT
>VCCN01006477.1:943067-960479 GCA_006491835.1 Architeuthis dux
CAGATTGACAGTCTGTTTCATTGCCACAGGCAACTCATTAGGTGATGTGGACCAAGATGGATATACAACAAATTCAGAAGATTATGTTTTGTACAAATGAGATTTCTTTAGTTTATTTTGATGTTTGTCAGTTCATACTGGCTTATACCAAAGAACTGATAAAACTTCAGAAGAAGCCAGTATGATTCGGCAAAATAAACTAAAGAAAACTCATATCTCTAATTCTCTGTAATCTAAAAAATGTATTGAATCTACTGTGGCCAAAATATGGGAGACCATTTTATAACTTGATTGTAATAGAAAATTGATTACCCACTTTATGTCCACACCAAACTTTCTTGTTTCTTAATCAATATTTAATTATTCAAAGAGTTTTTCAGAAGATTGAACTCCTTGTGTTGCATAGTCATGTTATTGTTGTTATTATTCATGCAGATATACATTCAGCAGATGCAAGTGCTGCACAGAAGAAGAAAACCACAAAGACTGTGTTTTTATAAAATGTCCAAAGTTCTCGTCAAGATAAACGGACACATACAATCAAAACAACATTTCCTTTCCTTGTTAGGCCTGGATTTCCATACCTTGTCCCCGTTGAGTAGCGGAAGCCACATCGAGTTGAATTCTGCACTTGTCTGACTTATACACTCAGTCGATTTGTTGATGTATGCTGCTTCTTTGATTTTCCTCTGTTTCCAACAGCATTCCCTGTCTATAACCCGAAAAACCGTTTGAATGTTAATGTCCCTCCTCAAAACTATAGACAATATCTTTACAATCAGTATTTGATTTGATTTAACCAAGTCTTGGTAACATACAATTATGCCAGTGGCATTCATTTTACCAAAAATCATCTTGCAAAGAGTTTATTATTTACCAATTATTTTTCTAAAATTACTGCGATGGGGGTATGTTAATGTTTACAATTTATGAAAACAAAACCATCTATTGTAAATCTGGTATAAAGAAAAAGGATTTATTGTTGTTGATTGAGTATTTACAGTAAAAGGAATTTTATTTCAGGTATTATTTGGATTAACATAGGTAATTGTATAGTTCAGCAATGTAGAATCATTGTTCATTGGACAGTGTACATTATTTTAACATATTTTGGAGAAAATTTATGAAATTTTTAACATCAAGTGGAAGCTGTGAAAAAAACATTACTGAAAGCACAAACAATGACTTTTAAAAAAAATTTTATTTTTAAAACCTTGTTCGAAAATGCAAGATTAATTTTTTCTTTAAATTTACATTTTTTAAGAATTTCAAATTTTTAAAATAAAATAGAAATGGTGAACAAATAATAATAAATAAGAGAATTCATAAAAGAAAAACAGAAGTAAATACATAAGTTCTATTGTTTTTGGTAAATAATAAACTCTGAAAAAGTGACCAATCAATGTTCGATAAAACCGACTTCGGCAAGATGATTTTCGGTAAGATGAACCAGGCCCCAATTATGTCTTCCAGACTTACTTTCATCTTCTCTGTAATATAGAAATTTATAGACACAGGGGTAGGCAACCTATGGCTCGCTGGCCAGATCTGGCCCATGAAGGGATATTTTGGGGATACTATGATATATTGGGAAACTATGCTCACTTTTATGTCTTTGTCTTTTTAATAGATTCAAAAGATGCCTTGATTGAAATAAATTGTGACTAAATTGAGTTCTTTGATTACTAATTGGCATCCTTCATCATCATATTCCCTCATTTAGAAACTTTGTGCCTTTAGAGTGTCTTTACATATGCTGATAACGTTGGCATATCAAAAACATGAACTCCTTTTTATTTCTCATTTTCTTTTGTATCTGCATGGTAGATAAACCCAACATTGTCTCAATCTTCAGCCATGAATTTATAGAGAATTTTTTTTCTTTCATTGGCAAATAGCAATTGCATACATATTATAGATATAAAAACCCTACTCTGTTGATAATGCTTGATTTCTGATCACAGACAATCCCTTTCTTTCTTATTTACAATGCATTTCTGCTGTAAAATTATTTTTACTATGTATTGTCATAGTAAAATGATTAGCAATGCATTTACATTATATGTATATGTAGTTTCCAAGGGGTTGGGGAAAAAAACACTGACACAGTTCAATGCAATAAGTCAAACGGCACGTCAATGTTGCAGCACCGGAACTATTCCTTCAAGGGACACTTCCTCACTTATCACCGGTAACAAAATCCGAGCCGCTACAATGCAATTAACAGTACAAGTACAACTACAATGTGGATTCGGACTGATGAATTGTTGCCGCCTGGCCTTTTATAGCCAAAAGCTTGCCACATCCTGTTGGTAGCGCTCTATATACGGGTCACTGAGACTCCAACTCGTCTACATCTGTCAATGACCTTCCACAAAACAGACAGCTGGCCATTTCCTCTGGGCAAGTCCATTTCCACTTCTTGACCACAGTGTAATAGCCCTATTCTGTCAGTAATGCTTGTCTTAATTCCTGACCACTGATAATCTCTTTTTCCGTGGTTTTCAATGCATTTCTATAGTAAAATCATTAGCAATGCATTTCTGTAGTCTCTATTTCTTTCCTTACTCTTTTTCTTTCTCTTCTTTCTTTCTTTTCTTCCTTTTCCCCTTCACTCATTCCTCATTCCATTTTTAGAAACTGTCAACCAAAACTGTCAACATAGGTTTCTTCAGTTTTTATGTTGGTCTGGCTGGCTATGGCTGTATGTATGTATCACGCATTCAGGCCACATTGAAATTTCAACCATAAAAGCTTTTTGGTGTGTGTGTGGGGGGGTTCTATTTGCAATGTAAATTTATGCTAAATTGATCCCTTGTTTGTGTCCAGCAGCATTCATGCTTGCTTTTTGAAGATTCAGATTTTTTAGTGATCACTGCCCAACAAGAGGCGAGAGAAGTAACGTATTCATTGATCATCTCTTTATCCAATTTTTTAATTGATTACTCCTAACACAAAATACTGCCAAAAAACATTGGTCATTTGACGGTTTCAATTGAGTGACTAATCTGTTTTTTCTTTCCTTTTGCTTTTCATCGATCATTATTCCTTACAAAATGATCACCGTTACATCCGAAAACATTGCAGTTATCTTGTCATTCTCCTAAAAACTAGACAAAGCACAAATTTGATCTCTGATCTTTCGAATAGACTCACTCGAAGCCAATTGACCATTATGGGTCAAGTAATCGTATATTTTCATAGCAAACCAAAGATTCATTGACCGTTCATTTTGGGCAAAAAGTGTCTGGACAGGAAGTAAAGTTGCGAGAATTAATCAATATGTCTTGGGATCGCCATGAGGGCATTCCTGATAACTCTTGCAGCCGACTCTTTGCTCCGTGACTGTGACATGATTGATTCTGGCCCGTGGACTTAATGAGCTATGAATGACACTTTAGAAACTAGAGAGCACTCAGTCCGCATATCACTGCCGATTCCATTGTCACTAAAAACTGAATAACAATCACTTCATAGATCGATTCACCCTCAAATCCTAGACGCTAACAACTGAATGAATAACTGTTCATATATAGCTACGATGCAGGGGAGGTAAGTGTTTGAATTTCGATTTTCCATATTTAGACGTTTGTCTTAATATGGGAAATTATGAATCGCTGCCACCATATGCAGTGTTGGAGGTGATCAATTAAAAAGTTGGGCTGTGATCACTAAAAAATGTCTGAATTTTCAAAATACAAGCGGGCACAAACTAATGATCAATTTAGCATAAGCTTACATTGAAAATTGACCCCCCACCCACTAAAACCCTATTTTGGAGGGGAATTTAAAAAAAAAAAAAAAGGATTTTTCCTAATCATTGAAAGGGGTGTGTGTACAAAATTTCAAGTTTGTACTATAAATGGTTAGGGCTGGGCAAAGTCCAGATGTATAGAAAGATAAAATTGAAACCCCCTCTAAAAACCAAAATAAACATTTTCCCTACTCATTGAGGGAAGTGTGTGTGCAAAATTTCAAGTTTCTACTATGAACGATTAGGGCTGGGCAAAGTCCGGCTACATAGATAGATAGATAGATAGATACATACATATAAATGTGTGAACACATGAATAACCTAAACCTTTGGTAGCGGTGATTAAAAATATCTTTCAATGTCTGAATTAAAATGTCCCAGTAGACATTTGAAAGAGATATATGGGACATATATATCCCAGCAGTCATAGAAACCTTGGGATATATATGTCCCATGAGTCTTGAAAAGGTTAATGTTTGATATGAACAGTTGCTCTTGTCTGATAGCCCTAAATCCATTTTATTAGTTTATGAACTTCAACATGATTTTCATTGCATGTTTGACATCTTCTGGAAGTTAAGTGCCCCTTTGTCAGCTGGACAGGTCTTCATTCTAAACAAATGCATTTACCATGTTTGTGACGTCTGCTTCATACTCCAAATACTTAGTCACGGACAGTCTGCCAAATAGATCCCATTAATAAATTAAACCAATTCCATTTGAATGAAGAACACTTGTGTACAAGAGTAAAAAGGCACCATAAGTCTTTGAAACATGACCCATAAAACCAACATTCCTTCTATAATTTTGATGTGAGTCATTTCCATTCCAAGAGTTCTTCAGACTATTGAACATTCTTTTTGTATAAGATACAAGTGGTATTCAAACTATGTTCCATGGAACACCAGGGTTCTGTGAAACAAAGTGACATTTTTGCAAAATATACTTAATAATTCTTCATTACATAAACGATTCCTTCACAGCTTTTACATGTCTTTATTTTTTAAAGAAAAAATTAAAAACATTTTGCCTTTTTAATTCAAAACTTATTGGTTATTTATGTGACACGGATGCTATTCAGTCAGTAGTTGTCCATATGTCTATTTTTCCTCAGTAAGCTTTGTTCTTATTTTTCCATTTCAGAGTGTATTTTCTATTTGGGTTTATACACATTTGGATAATTCTATAAACAAGACCACAATCCAATAGTTACATATGTAAATTTATAATGACCCCTGGGTCCGTACTACTAAGGAAGTTTGTGAGGAATAACAGAAACAAACCATTTGTAGATGAAGTTGAATTCCTAGACAGTAATCCAACTTGTGCAAACATCAGGTACCCATGTGGACGGGAGTCTACTGTGTCTGTTCGTGACTTGGCACCTTGTACTGAAGTCCAGACAATTCCCACGTCTCCTACCGTGGAGCAAGATAGAGGAAAACTGGTAGTGCCAGTACAGGAGGATAAAGATATGTAAAAATATGGAGGATTATGAAACGGTGGCCCCACAGGAACTAAGGAGATCCAGTTGGATGACAAAACCTCCCAATCGGTATGGGTTGGAGTAGTCCTGTAAATTGTTGATGCTGCTAGTGTTTTGCCTTTCTAGGGAGGAAGAATGTACTGTTAATATGAAGAAGGAGTAGTACACGTGTATGGGTTTCCATACCTACAACCGGAACCATATGATATAGCCGGAAGTGGTCTGGGTGACCATACTATAAAAGCTTATGATATACAACGCCATATTGTAACTGTTTTTTCTAGTTAAATAAAGCTTGACTTGCATCCTCCAAGTTCTTACAGTGTTCCTTACATTACACACATATTTTCTGTTCTAAATATATATATGTAGAACAGAAAATTGTTTTTGAAGGGGTTCCCTAGATAATTTAATTATTGAAGTTAAAGTTTGAAGACCACTGGTTTAAACTATTGAACTCTTTCCAAATGTTGTTTGGAACTGTGAGAGAATGGAAGGGAGCTAACTCTTGTGTTGTTGAATGTAAACAGAGGACGATACCGTGAAGTCTTGTTATGTCCGTGAGTTGAAAATTTTGGGCGCGCAAAGGACAAAGAAAGGTTCTGTAAGATCTTGTTTCCCTGGGATTTTGAATTTGGCGCTGATACAGAGGGAGAGAGAGAGAGAGAGGAGGACAGCAGCAGCAGTAGTAGCAGTGGTGGTAGGACCGGGAGGCGGTGGACAGAAGGCCGAGAGGCGGTGAGGAACACAGAGGCACGAAAAGTTTGCTGCTATCAGCTCCCAGCCTAGCCGACCGAGGCGGGCTGTTTAAACCCGACGAATGGGAGACACTATAGGCTTCTTCGTCTTTTTCTTCTTTTTGCTTTTTTCTAAAGGCTGTGGACCAAAAGCAACATTTTGAAACCCAATGTTTGATTTTCCTCAAACAAGGACTATTTTTCTCTCCTCGGAATTTACCTCAACGATCAAAGGACTATTTTCTATCCCCGGAGTATTTCTTGTTTTCTAGTTGATAAAACTACATATTGCCCACAAAATCCCTGAGTTTGTCTTGTTTGTTACCCTGTGTTTATTCAGTACGAAACAGTTATTTTGATGTCATCCTTTTAATCCGTTTTTCACGTCTCAGTGCATGATTTGCTGTTAGCCTTAGCCCCTCGAATACCACGACTAGGCGCATACGCTTGAAAGGATATTGTGCCATGACAGGAACATTAAATTTCTTCTTCACATTTTTGATGTTGTCAACACAACGTTTCAGCTGATCCATTCTTCAGCTCTTGTCAGATGAATAATTCTGAAAAGAGGTAAACCTTTTTTCTCCCTGCAGAGAAAATCTGTTTCAATTGAATTATACAACTGACAAGGGCTGAAGAATGGGTCAGCCAAAACATTGTGTTGACAACAAAGAGGGAAAGAAGAGATTTGATTGTCAAAACAAAAGTTTGAATGTTAATGACCCTTCTCAAAGTTAGCGACAATTGAACTCATTGTTTTTGTTGTTGATACAACAATGTTTTGGCTGCTCCATTCTACAGCCATCTTCAGGGACACAATCTGTAAGGCAAGTGAGGGGCAAACAAAAAAGAAATGGTGACAAACAGGTCTGGTGAGTCACTCAATAGAAACTGTCTTTTGACAGCAAGCCGTGTTGGTGGTGATTAATTAAGAAATTTGAAAAGTAGTGATCAATGAATAAGTTACTTTTCTTGCCTTTTGTTGAGCAGTGATCACTAAAAACGTCTTAATTTTAAAAAAGAAACATGAATGCTGCTGGACATAAACTAAGGGATCAATTTAGCATAAACTTATATTGCAAATTGAACCCCCCACTAAAAAACCTATCATGGGTGGAATTTTTGAAAAACAAAAAACATTTTTCTCAACATAAGGAGTAAATGTTGAAATTTTCAGCTTTCTAGCTCCATTAGTGTGGCCTGTACGCGTGCTACATACATACATAGCCAGCCAGACCAACTTGAAAGCTGAAGAAATCTATGTTGACAGTTATGGTTGATGGTTTCTAACAAATACACTAACTGGCTCAGCTTATTTCCAGCAATGTGAGCCCCACAAGATTTCATTCCCAGGACAAAAGTGATCCCAATAGTTAGCAAAATAGTCTCAAAGGCCATTGCTAGTGAATTCGATCTTTACTGAGGACTAAGCTTAGATTATTAAATATCTGGATGCTTGTAGGGAGCAATCTCTCTCTCTCTCTGATGTTGGCGATCGTGGTTTTCTACAGCTTCCTTTCTTTTGTTGTTTTCAGCAATTCTTGCTCCATTTACAGCATACAAATTGTGGATTATTCGTATATCCTTTCCATGTAAATTAAGCTTTCCAAATATTCCAAGAAGTTCTTTGTGTTGTACTCTATCAATCAATCACCTTTGTGTAATCTATGAAACTCAGGTATAAGTCTTTCTGCATTTCTATTGCTCATTCTGGGCAGGGAAATTGCATTTCTTGTTCCATCCTCTTGAACAAAACCACATTGTTCTTCCCCTATTTCTGGTCTTATTCTGCTACGAGCTCTATTCATTAGAATCCTAATTCTTTGATGAAGTTTGCATTCATTTGCACCTGGTTTCTTTAGCAATGCCAATGGCAGTGCTAGGCTCAAATGCGCCACCCCCACCTGCAAATTGTTAAGTTTGCGCCCCTCACAAAAGTAAATGGTTTAAACGGTAAGTCTGATTGCCCCCCCTGACAGTCTGTTCCCATACACAGCCTCTGGCAATGCTATGAACATTGATTTACTTAGGTCCTCCGATATATTTCACTGCTGTTGTACATTCCGTTTATCACTTCAGTAATCTTCTCAATCCCCAAATCTTTGAAAGCTGTCAACATCTCTATGACAATCACATCTGGCACTACATGACCATTATATACGAGTCAATGTGCAATAAAACCAGATTCAGAATCTTCTTTTTAACTGTTCTCACTTCAGATTTTAGTACCTCTGATCCTTCCATACTTTTATGTATTGTAGGTTTCTAACCTCAGTTGTCATGGAGGAGTTGTTTGATGTTCTCATTCCCCTGTTGCTACACCTCTTCTTTTTCCATCAGGATTGTTCCCTCTTTAGATTTTATACATCCTGACCAAGCGCATGTTTTTAGTCAAGCTATTAAAAACCGCCAAAACTGTCAACATAGGTTTCTTCAGTTTTTAAGTTGGTCTGGGTGGCTGGTTTTCCCTGTATGTATTATGTGTACAGGTTGCACCAATAGAGCTAGAGGGCTGAAAATTCAAACATTTACTACTTATTATGTCTACAAAAAACGTTTTATTGTTTTTTGAAAATTCCCACTCTCAAAAGGTTTTTAGTGGGGTGTTCAGTTTGCAATGTAAGTTGATCCCTTATTTGTGTCTGGCAGCATTCAGGCTTGTTTTTGAAAATTCATACTTTTTTAGTATGTGATCACTGCCCAACAAAAGGCGAGAGAAGTAACTTATTCATCGATCATCCCTTTTTCCAATTTTTTAATTGATCACCCTAACATGGCATGCTGTCACGTGACATTTTCTATTGAGTGACCAACCAGACCTGTCTCTACCATCTGTGTCTGTGTTTTTCAGCATCTCAATCTCTGCCCTTTTTTCCCATTTAGCAATTCCAAGAATGGGTAAAGATGCCCATCACTTCAGTTGGCACTTCTTTGGCAAATCAAGAGTTCCATTCAAGCAATAAATCTTTCTCACTTTTTGAGGACCTCACAAAATTAGTTGTTTTTTTGGCTCTCTTGGATAACATACCATCATCACCATTTTTGGGGTCTGAGAATGCTCATAAATGGCGAAGAGCATGTTTTCTGTCCTGCTATTTTTTAATATTTTTTTTTTGCTTATTATGTATAGTCGAGTTTGAATTTGGGGTAAGTATAGAGGTCACAGCATTTTAGAGTAGAATTTGTTTTACACTTAACATAATTCAAGGGTGCTGATTCCAAATCTGCTGTATAGCATTCTCCATTTTTACAGGACAGCTCATTAAAAATCAGTACTAAAATTGCATATTTATGCTAAATCATATGCAGTTGTCATATAACTGCATGCAAATATATTGGCATCAGCTGTTGTGAATCGAAGAACCTCGTTGAAGTTTACAAGCACAGCTTCTGAAATCTAAAGATGAAAACAACACACAAAAAATGGACAAAGATCTGAGAGGGAAATGAAGGGTTCAAATTTGAGAGAAGAGCAGAAACGCTGAAGTTGAGAGAAACATCTTGAATCTAAATCAGTTGGACACCGACTGACTGCTGGGATAGATGTGTGCCTCCTACTAGCCTCTGTCGCTAACTGGCTGTTACCATCCAAATCTCACCTGCTCCTGCCCAGCCCCAGTACTTCCTTTGTTTAAAGAGTCAACCAATGAGAAGAGAGAGCTATTCTTAAGCTGTCCATTCATTGGCTAAGTGGACCATACTATTTTGGAAAAGGCTCTGTGATTGGCCAACCGATGCCACAACTAATTTCCGCTCAAGTGTGTATTTTATACACACACATGCATATTTCATAACACATTCTATGCAGATTAGAGCTCTAGCCTGATTGGATGAAGTATCCTCAAATATAGATTGTGTCAAATCAATCAAATAAACATAAATGTGATGTTTATTAAATGGAAAGACAATGATAATTCTTTTAAAACTTTTATTTTACCTTTGCCAACCTCTTGTGTCCGTCTGTTTGTTTGTTCGCATGATATCTCCAAAAGTTCTCAATGAATTCCAATGACATTTTGTAGAAGGGTGGAAAATGGGCTCTGAAAGAAGTGATTAATTTATTTGGGTGAATCCAGGAATTTCTTTCTCCACTGCATCGTAGCTATATATCCACACCACACAATATCTCCTCCAAAAGTTCTGAATGAAGTTCAATGAAAATTTGTGTATGGAGAAAGTAATTGAATTTTGGGGTGGATACAGGAAATGTTATATGTCCACACAATATCTCCAAAAGTTCTCAATGGATTTAAATGAAATTTTCCTGGAAGAGTGGATGTGGAATGTCTTGGACTGTATGACTACTACTACTACGATGAGTGGCAGCAGTTGACGACGGGACGGGGTGATGAAGAGAGATGACAAGAGATAGAAGGAGGGGTAGATGTAGAAAACAATAATTCCAGTTGTGTCTTCACATTTTATCGGGCAGTTTATGAACTGTAAAAAAATCGAATTCCTATCTCATCCATTTTTCACATTGCCTTGTTATCTTTCGATATGACCCACCTTCCCATTTTCAGTTGTGAAATCTGGCGGACTCAAACAAGAACCAATGACTGCAGTCTCGTCAGGCACCAGAGTTTCCACAACAGTATTTTGATGGTGCACCACATGGGTGCATTGTTACACATGAGGAGCAGGGCGCAGAGCAATTGGCATAATAATTGCCAATTGCTCACTTTCACTTTGATTAACTCCAACCAATCTTTGGATCATCTGCTCTTCTTCTTCTTCCTCTTCTTCTTCTCATGAGAAATGTCATTGGACCTTTGGATTCATCTTGCACCTCATGCACATCAGATTCCTCATTATCTGTTAACAAGATCGGCTGAACAGTTTTTTCAAATTTTGGTTCTGGGGATCTCACACATTTTGTAGCAGAACTGTTTAGTGGGGAAGGGAATGTAAGGAATAAAGCATTTGTTGCATGTTAGTAGAGGAAACAAGTGTCTCAGAAAAACTTTGATGGGGTATTGGCTCAACATTGGGATTTTGGAGGGAAATCAGTTAGCAGAGTGAAGCTGGACAGGGCAGACCTGGAATGTCTAGGACCAGGCGTTGGGACTTCTACGAGTAGGAGTTGGCCACGGCACGATGAAGGCAGATGACCGGAGATAGAATGGGGGGTATGAGGGGTAGATGTAGGAAATAGTAATTCGCTTTGTGTCTTCTCATTTTATTGGGCAGTTTCGAAAAACTGCAAATAAATCGAATTACTAAAAACATCTATTTTTCGCATTGCATCTTTATCTTTCGAGATGACCCACCTTTCCATTTTCAGCTGTGACCCAAAGAACCAACGACTGCAGTCTCGCCAGGTACCAGAGTTTTCACAACAGTATCTTTGCGGTGCACCCAATGGATGCATCATGGTACAATTTCACTGGTGAGATACTTTTAATAAGTGTATTGGGAAGCGATAAGATAAGGTTTTAGTTTAAGGGTTTAAATATTTTAGATGATAGGCCATGCTGTCAAGCTGCAACCAATGTTGCATGGAATCCATTCTTTCCATCAAGACTGGCATATCTAGTATATCTATATTTTCTGTGCACAAACCTTCCTGGCACCAAATCCTCAGGGAGAACTGCTCCAGTTTCATTGTCCAAGGAATTGACTGTGGCTTCAGGTAGTGCTGTATCACATTGGAGAACATTCTTATAACTAATTGTGTGTCTAGCTTTATGGAAGACATTGTTTTAGATCTTGTGGCTTGATGAAGAGTATTTGAAAGGTTAGTATGTTTTGAGGGCCACATTTTACCTTTGGTTGTATTAAAAACAAGATCTTGTCCCACAGAAAGTATCCTGTGTTCATGGTCATCATCAGTATGTTCATCTCCGTCTTCATCATTACTACTGGTGTTAAATATATCCTTTCCACCAAATAATACCTTCAATAACATATATATGGGAGGGCAGGTTGGACATTGCACTTCCTGAAAAAAGTATTGGACCTAGGGCCGCGAGATCTTGAAAGATCATGAAAGTCTGAGAGTTTGTTTACATCGTCCATGGGGAATTTCAAAACAACAAGCCCAGAACTTCTTTCTCCTGGCCAGAATTTGTTTTTTTGTGTGTATATCATAAGCTCTATCTACACGAATATTGCAAGCAGTGATTTATGGATTATTATGGTGTTACATGTGTTACATGTAAACAATATTGTTGTTGAAAGTGAATGTTAAACTCTGTTGTGTGAACTGAAGGTAGCCATTATTTTATCATATTGTCAGGGGGATAGGTCGAACAGTCAAGCAGAGGGATAGTTCGTCAGTGTCCGAACCATCTCCCCACTATTAGAAAGTTATGACCTTTATAAAACACTATTTCCTTTAAGTAATTATATTATCAACTCAAAGTAAAACACAACACCTAATAGCCATCAGGGAATATATATTTATATATTTGTATGTATTTATCTGTACTTTATAATAATAAATATGGTGATAATAATGATAATCCACCAGTCCTATGTACTTTAGGATAATAAAATGTCTTTGAAGTGATTAAATTTATGTTTTTAGCCAATCCAACTCACTTAATTTGAAGAGTATGCCAAACTATCCCACCCCTCTGACCAAACTCTCACCACTAGGTGCGATAGTTTGGACGATTTACAACTGTAGCTTAAAATTGAAAGGAGCTAAGGATTTGATACTATCTGTCTGAAGAGCCAAATGATAAGGCTACATTTTAACAATTACACTACTGCTTAAATGTGATATTTTAGAAATATTTTTTTAAAAAGTGGCCAAATTATCACTGCCCTCCCCTACACTGTCATGTATGCATGAACATGCTGCTTCACTTATCACTTTGAAACCTTTGTATTGTGGATGACACATCCCACCCAGGGCATGTTCTTTGAACGTTCATGTAACATTTGCACAAACATTGAGTGAGAGCAAGTACTGTTTGTTTGCAAACGTTCTACAAACAGTTGCAAACAGCCAAATGCCATACAAACAGTAGCAGACAGTGGGCTAACAGTTGCTTAATGCTTGTGTCCAAATGTTTATTGGGTGTTTGTACATAGCCACCCTCTTAAATCACAATGTAACCATTTGTATAATGTTTGGGTTGTTTGCAAACAGTAGATGAACGTTTGGCTGATGATTGCAAATGGTTGGTTCTGGGTGGGATGATGACTGACTTCAATTGTAGAGCCACATGCACCAGAGATAGGAAAATGTCATCTCCTGATTTGTAAACAGGAATTTAAAGCTGTGTTAGATATTGGGCAGTGTGTGGGGTATGGAATATTTTAGAAGTATGTTGGCCAAACTGAAAGATTATGTGTACAAGTCAGCTGATTAAAACGATTTTAAACGGTCATGGGTCAGGTTGACATGTGTGTTTTGACAGCGGGTGAAGCTGGAATTACCTAATGATGAACTGAAATAAACAATAACAAGTCAGGATGATTCAGTGAGGAATTTGATTTTGTCAGGTGTGAAACAAAGATGAAATTCCTAGACTGAAATGCTGAATAAGATATAATCTAACTATTAGAAGCGAAATTGTTGACACAAAAATTCAATAACAAAGAAATTGGTTGTTCGGCCAAATAGCGCTGATGCCAGCAGAATGATGCAATACTTTGACCAGGTAGCCTAGAGGGACAATGGTCTATAATGATGCAAAAGGTTTGAAGGCTAGGGGGTCAGACACTGCAGGCAGTTTTGGCTTGCCTGGGGGTCCGCGTGAACTCCCCATCTTGGGAATGTGCCACTAAGATGAGGCGTTTAGTAGTTTAAATTTCTCTCTTGGAGTCTCTCTCTCTCTGTAGTTGATATGCTAGCATCTAGAATAAAAACAACAGCTGTTAAAATAGTAGTATTTGGTGTTTTTGCCAGCTGGAAATCTTTTCACCCCTACAACAAGTGGTCAGCATCTTAACCACACATATGCACACCAGTCGATATCTGCAATACCCACCATGTTACAGGTGTACCTTTTCAGTTTCTTGAGCAAAAACGGCCGCAATGTGATAGTCTGAAACTTCTTTTGGTACCAAAACTGTGCCATTGTCTTGGTCACCAAATTCTATTTTCATTTTAAAAGATGTTCTACGACTAATAAAGGACTGGGGCTTCTTGTGTTTCTATACAAAGAAACAAAAGAGACATAGATCATCCAGGTGTGAAATATAACCCATGGATGCACTGTTCCTCAGATGAGAACATAGCTAAGCCATTACCAGATCAGATTTCCCAGCAGTGTCTTTAACGTTTTCTTTATCATGATTGTATTTTGAGATGCATTTCAGATGATATTTCCCCCAGTTGCAATTAAATCACTGACGCCAGCCAAAAACACTCTTAATGTACGACCATATCTTGATAATGGATGTGTTACTCATGTTAAAGGACTGGACTGAATGTAAGAAGTCCTCAGTGTCATCTTGACAAAATAAACATTTCTCCCAATCAGTTGCCTTTGATTTGCTTCTGATGTGTTTCTCAATCTTTTCATAATGAGATGATTCATTGGAAACTGGATATTCAATTTTTATTCTGGCAATAATTATTTTATTAGTAAACATTGAGTAACACCCTTTGTGCCAAACAATATCAGTTTCAGAAATTCTTAATATCCTATCAATTGAATCGCTATTGTGCGTGATATTTCTTTTCATTCTCTCCTCTGTAGTCATTTCAACAGAATTCATGGCTTGGGAGGTTCTGGACATAAGTTTTTCATTTCTATCGGTTTGACATATAAGACACTTTCCCCAATCAGTCTCATCTATTAGACTCTTCAGTGTTGACAGAAGGTTCATTTTACACTATATCTATAGCAACAACCACCTAATGCAAGACAAAGCAATGTAGGCAAGATAGCGTCTCATGTATTTGGTTTTATAGAAAACATTTGGACGTAGTTGTAAGCAAGAAAAAGGTGCTAAAAGGCTCTCAGCTAAACTGACTTAAGAATCTGTGTTTGTTTTATGTTTTAAATCTTTCCATGTGAGATGAGTTTTTAAGAGCTATCTTGTTCTAACTTTGTGAAAAGGTGTGTCTATGTTTACACTAAATTTATTGGTAGAGGTAATTTGACAATGTGGAAATGAAAGATTGAGAAAAGTGTGTTACATCTCAAACATATTTATTATCATTAAGATAAGCTTTGATGCATTCTGCTGAGTTTTATTTGGAGTCTTCAAAAGCTCTTTTGCAGTGCAGAAAACCCATGTGTGTTCAGTCCGACTCCTCACATGTTTGTGTGAAATGTGTACTGAGCTGGGAAAAAAACACAGAGAGTGTTGATAGTAGGAGGGGGCAGTAAGCCCTGGGTGTTATTCAAACATGAGTCAAATTCTAGTTATCTGTGTGCCCAGTACAGAGTATCAGGAGAGTTTCCTTATTGCAATGATGGGGGGGGGGTTAAGTTTCTAGATAGCTGGGTTTATGTCAATCAGCTCTTTAAGTTGGTGGGTGGTGTATGTGTGATTTATGTGTTTTGTGTTTCCTTTTTCTTGCCTGAGTGGGTGCCCGTGTGTATACATACTAAATTTATTGTAAATTTTGTATTTCTAAACTCAATGAAAATTATATAAAATCTCATTTTTGTTCATTTTGGATACAGTAAAAAAATTGATTTTGACTGCTACATACTTTTTGTATCTGGTGGTTTGTAAATGGAGAAGCTGTTTAGTTTTGATGTTGCGTTGGGTCTTACTGAGCAAAATAGTCTCAAAGGATATTGCCAATAGATTTAATACTTACTGAGCACCCTACTAATATGGCCTTGTGCCAGACTAAGCTCTGCTTAGTAAATATCTGGAGAAAGATCGGAGAAAGGAATAGTTAGTAAAATAGTCTCAAAGACCATTGTTAGACAATTTGACACTTACTGAGCACCCTACTATGGCCTTGTGCCAGACTAAACTAAACTCTGAAATAAGTTTTGCCCATCTCTTTACCTCTACTGGGATAATCTGTAAAAGTAAAAATCAAAATCTTAAAAGTATAAAGGTCAGAAAACGGTTGAAATAGAGAATGGCAATTAGTTGTTTATTAGGACCGTTAACTCTGAGATACCTGATTTATTTTTTCATTCAAACCATAAAATTCTTAAAAAACGTTATATATTTTCAGTAATTAGGTGCCCAAGAACCTGTATAACAATTTTCATTCTAATCGGTTCAGCAATTCCAAAGTTCAATGTTTTTTACATGTTGACATATGGTTATTTACATATAAAATGTAAACAAACAATCGGATAGACTGTAACTCACCATTTTTCAATTCCTGACGTTATACATTATAGCCAAATTTCAGCAAATTTGACAAATTTTCCCAATTGTAAACAAAAATGTTTTGGCTAATAAAATGTAAACAAACAATCAAATTGGCCATAACTCACCACCCCCCAAGTAGAATCTCTCCACAAGCCTACATACAAAGTTATCTAATTGAGTAAAAAGGACACAGCAGCGATGACAACGACAGACTCTTATAGCGAATGATAGTCCCAGGCTTTGTTTTAACATGAAATAAAATCATATTTTATGCATCTGTGTTGATTGTTAATGGACCTGCTGTAACACTTTTCTTATTTCTGACACACAAACTGATAATTCTATTTCAGAATTAATTATAAAAAAAAATGCAAAACCAAATTTTCAAACAATAAAGACCAGGAAATTAGTCTGATCAAAGGAGATACAATTATTAGTGTGATGACTTGGGCTTTGAGGAAGTCACAAAGTCAAAAAAGATATATAAAAGACAACCTACCTTTTTTTTCTATGTAGAAACATAAGGTGATCAGTCCGTTCTTTCAGTTCATCTGTTTCTTCTTAAGTATTAGCTTTAGTTAGTGGTTTTCATACTGGTTAGTAGTTGAGACAATACAGAGGTAAAATAGAATAGAGTGTGGTTAGCATTTAGAAGATCTAGCTGATCCTTAGATATGGCACTGATTTAGGAGATGCCAAATAGGTGCAACCAGTTTTGTCTACAAGTTGACTCTGACTGGTGATTTTTCCTAAAAGCGCAGTAAATTCGAGATGCTGAGGTTGACCCCAAAGTCAACAGTCTAGACAAGCAGGAAGTGCTTCTAAAAATAGCACAAGCCAACTCCTGTTGTCCAGAGGTTATGACAATTAGCATGTTTAATTCCCCCTGGAAATGCTTCTTGGTTGAGTTCCTCCTGTCGTAGAGCAATAAGCAAGCAAGCTATTCGTACAGAACCATGGTTAGTGAATTTATTCCTCACTGAGTGTTCCATTATTGTAGATTTCAGTTAGACTAAACAAATTTTAGTGAACAGGTCTGGTTAGTCACTCAATAGAAACCACCATGTGACCAACATCTTTTGGCAGCATGCTGTGTTGGGGTTGATCAATTAAAAAATTTAAAAAAAGGTGAGATCAATGAATAAATTACCTTTTGTTGGGCAGTGATCACTAAAAAAGTCTGAATT